>ML105253.1:0-18560 GCA_003697995.1 Taxidea taxus jeffersonii | reverse complement strand
TAAAAAAAAAAAAAAAAAAAAAAGACACCTAACTTAGGACCTGGAACAAGTATTTAACTTGTTTTGCTTTCTGAACTGCACTCCTAAAAATAAAATAATCATTATTCAATGATAATAAACAGAAGGAGAAATTCTTTCTCAAAAAGTAGAGCAGGAAGTGATTCAAAAGGGCTGCACAGGAAAACATTGAACTCACTTCCTCTTGTACACACCAAATATACAGCTACATATGAACAATTCTCTCTGAAAAAGACCATAAAACAAGCTGAAAAGCTCCTCCATAACACAGAATAAAAAATCCACAATGAGATGGGTAGGAGTGAGAGAGATGAAGTTTGGTGAAAAACCCACCCACAGCATGGTGACCCACAAGTGGGAGTGATCTCACAAATACAGAGTGTGTCCTTAATGGGTGAGGAGTTTGAACCTCACAATAAGCACCTAAACATTCAAACCCACACTAGAGAGCTCCTAAAACACCTGGTTTTGAAAACCAACAGGGCTTACGTCTAAGAGACCCAAAGGACTATATGAAACTGAGACTACACACTTAAAAGGTCTCACACACAGTTTCACTCATCCCAAGACCTAGCACAAAAACAGCAGATATTAAAGCACCTAGAACATATGTGAAGAAGATTCATTGACTAAACTTAAAAGTATCCGCCAAAGAGGAAGTGGCCTAGGGTGCTGATGGGCATCATTTGTGCACTGTCCTTCCTTGCAGGCACCAGCGCTGGTAGGCACAACTTTTGTACTTTCCCTCTACCCTGGTAGCAATATTTATCTCATGCCACTGCTTTCTTGTGGTCCATTCCTACTAAACCTGGTGGGCTGGTGTATCCTGCCCCATGCCCTCCCCCCTTGGCCACACCCTGATAAACCCCACAGACAGATGATCTCCTGAAGGCCTTCTTCACCCAATCCGGCTAGTAGACATGCCTTGGCTTGACACTCTCCAAGCCCACCTCACTAAAGCCTCACTAAAGGTTAGTAGCCATGCCCAGGCACTGCATTCCCCATGATGCTACCCAAGCTGACACAGTCCACATAGGGAATTCCTCCTTGAAACACTGGCCTTGGTGGCAAGGAGATCTTGTGTCTCTGGGCCTGATATAAGTGAAACGATCAAAGAGAGAGTTTTTGGCAGGCTACCAGATCCAGGGAACTGCACCAACAACCAACTGAAGTAAATTCAAGTCTTTTTATGGAAAAAAAAACAAAAATAAAATCTTATTATTTGTCCTGGAGCTTCTAACCTAAGGGACATGCTTTAGGTTGAGAACCCAGCTAGAGACTATAAAGGTGATGTCAAGGAACGTAGGCTGGAAAAAGCCATCTTTGGCAGTGCTACTGCTCACCAGTATCTTCCAGAAAGGAATGAAGTTAATTAATAAATATATTTATATTCATATCTATATGTGTGTGTGTGTGTGTGTGTGTGTGTGTGTGTGTATGTGTGAGAGAAAGATCCAGAGGATACCTCTAGATTGTCTGGAGATGAGGCCAGTGGAGCTTACAATTGTGGTCCCCAGGACTGTATATATTTGTATACTTTAAAAGCCACTGACTGAGGGTCTGATTTCCAGTCAGCCTCAAACTGGGGTTGAATAAGACCCCTCACTTTGGAACATTCAAAGGTCTTGACACACCCTCACAACTGGGATCTATCAAGAATAAATCTGGTTGCTTAGAGCATCACAAAGGTGTGAGAGACAAATAAGAACCAAGGTAAGATTGAACAATAAGTTTGATCTACACAAAGCCATTCCTCTACACTGGTAGTTGTTTTCCCTAATATTAAAAAAAAAAAAAAAAAAAAAAAAAAGGCAAAATGAGAAAAGAGAAGAATATGTAAAGGGCCATTCAAAGCCCCAGCTAAAAATTTTCATGAAATAGGGGCGCCTGGGTGGCTCAGTCATTAAAGGTCTGCCTTTGGCTCAGGTCATGACCTCAGGGTCCTGAGACAGAGTTCTGCATCGGACCCCCTGCTCAGTAGGAAGCCTGCTTCTCCCTCTCCCACTCCTCTTACTTGTGTTCCCTCCCTTGCTGTGTCTCTCTCTGTCAAATAAATAAATAAAATCTTTAAAAAAAATCATGAAAGAGAAATAAGTAATTTATTTGATAAAGAGTTCAAACTGATGGTCAGTAAGATGTTCACTGATCTCGGAGGAAATTTTTATGAACACAGAAAGAACTTCAACAAAGAAAATATATAAAAGTACAAACAAAAGTCACAGAGCCAAAGAATATTTTTTCTAAACTGAAAAACAAAACAAAACAAAAAACACTACAGGTGTTCAGCAGTATACTAGATGAAGTAGAAGAAAAAATCAGTGACATACAAGACAGGGCTGTGGAACTCAACCAATAGAGAAACAAAAAGAAAAAAAAAATTAAAAGTGAAGAATAGCTTAAGGGACCTATGGGACAGCATCAAGTGAAAAAATATTCACATAATAGTAGTCCCAGAAAGAGAAGAGAGATGAAAACAGCAAATTTACTTTAAAAAATAATGGCACCAATTTTCCTAACTTGGGGAAGACAAAAACATCCAGATCCAGGAAGCCCAGAAAACTCCAAAAAAGATGATCCCTAAGAAATCCACAGTAAGACACATTTGAGTGAAATGTCAAAAGCTAAAAATAAATAGAGACTCCTAAAAGCAACCAGAGAAGCATAACTTATGTACAGAAGAAACTCTATAAGACTAATAGCAAATTTTTCAACAGAAATTCTGCAGACCGAAAAAAACGGCATGATGTATTCGAAGTGCTAAAAGCACTGAGCTGAAACCAAGAGTTGGATGTTTAACCAGCTGAGCCACCCAGAAGCCCCAGGAAACATCAACTTTAAATAACACATTAGATCAGATGGATTTAACACATTTATGTAGAACATTCCATCCCAAATAGCAGAATATACCTTGTTCTCAAGTGCATATGGAACATTCCCCAGGTTAGATTATGTAAGGCCACAACACAAGTCTCAATAAATTTAGGACAGATGAAATCCTATCAATCATCTTTTTAGAGCACAATGGTTAAAAACAAACAAACAAACAAACAAAAACCTGGAAATCAATCAGGAAAATAACATTGGAAGAAATTACAAATATGTTAGGATTAAAAAATACCACTGAAAAACCAATAGATCAATTAAGAAATCAAAAGAAAATTAAAAAAAAATATCTTAAGACAAATGAAATTGAAAACACAAGATACTCAAATCAATGGGATGTAGGAATTCAAAGAGGGAGAGTCATAGTAAAACAGACCTACCTCAAAAATCACAAAAATCTCAAATAAACAATCTAAGTTTACACCTAAAGAAACTAGAAAATAAGAAACAAATGAAGCCTAAAGTTAATAGAAAAATCAAAGTGAAGAGACTAAAAACTGATAAAAAGATCAATGAAACAAAGAGCTGTTTCTTTCAAAAGATTACATACCAAGAAAAAAATAAAGTCTCAAATAAACTCAAAAATTAAAAAATAAGACACAACTGATACTAAAGAAACACAAAAGGATCATGAAAACTACTATGAACAATTCATGTCAACAAAGTGGACAACCTAGAAGAAATGGATCAATTCCAAGAAACACACAATCTTCCAAAACTGAATCTTACAGAAACAGAAACTCTGAATATGTCAATTATTAGCAAGGAGATTAGATCAGTAATCCAAATCTGCCTCCCTGCCATCCACCCTCCCCCCCAAAAACTGTAAAACAAAACAAAACAAAACAAAACAAAAACTCTCAGCAAACAAAAGTCTAGGACCAGATAGCTTCACTGGGAAATTCTATCCTTCTCAGACTCTTCCAAAAAGTTAAAGAGGATGGAATGCTTCCCAACTCATTTTATGAGGCCAACATTACCGATAATAAAACCAAAGACACCACAAAAGAAGATAATTATTGGCCAACACCCTAATCAATATACATGCAAAAATACTCAACAAAATAGTAGCAAGCCAAATTCACCAATACATTAAAAGCACTCTATACCATGATCAAGTCAGATTTATTCCAAGGATGCAAGAATGGTTGACATTTCCAAATCAATCAACATGGTATACCACTAAGAAAATGAGGGAAAAATATATATATATTCATTATTCATCTTTGTAAAGACAGAAAAAGTATTTGATAAAATTAAATATCTATTTATGATAAAAATGTTCAACAAAGTGGGTATAGAGGTAATGTACCTCAATATAATAACATAATATAATATAAGTATATTATATAATATAATAAAGGCCATATATGACAGCCCACAGATACTATCCTCAATAGTGAAAATCTGAAAGCTTTCTAAGATCAGGAACAAGACAAGGATGTACACTTTCACCATTTTTATTCAACACAGCACTGGAAGTCCCAGCTGGAGCAATTTGAAAAGAAAAAACATAAAAGCCATCCAAATTGGAAAGAAAGTAGTAAAACTGTCAGCATTTGCAGACAACAGCATGATTTAATATACAGAAAACCTTAAAGTTTTCACCAAAAACATTATCAGAATAAATAAATTCTGCAAAGTTACAAGATATAAAATATACATAAACCTGTTACACGTTTATATACTAAATAATGAGCCAAAACTATCAAAAAGAGAAATTAGGAAAACAACTCTATTTACAGTTGTATCAAAAAGAATAAAATATATAGGAATATATTCAACCAGAGAAGTGAAAGACCTCAAAACTATAAGACATTGATAAAATAAGTAGAAGACACAAATGAATGGAAAGATAGTCCATGCCTATGCACTGGAAGAATTAATCTTATTAAAATGTACATATTACCCAAAGCAATATATAGGTTTAATGCAATTCCTATCAAAATTCTAATTCCATTTTTTAAGGAAATAGAACAAATAATATTAAAATTTGTATAGAGCCACAAAAGATCCCTAATAGCCAAACCAATCTTAAGAAGAACATAGCCAAAAAAAAAAAAAAAAAAGAAGAAGAAGAACATAGCCAGAGATACCTTCCCTGATTTCAAACTATATTACAAGGCTATAGTAATCACAACAGTATAGCATTAGCATAAAAATAGACAAATGGATTAGTGGAAGAGAATAGCAGGCAAAGAAATAAACCCATATATACATGATAATTTAATCCATGACAAAGTAGACAGGATTATATAACAGAAAAAGGACAATCTCTTCAATAAATGGTATTGAAAAAACTGTACAGCCATATATAAAATAATGAAACTAGATCACTATCTTAATACCATACACAAAAAATAATTTAAGATGGATTAAAGGCTTGAATATAAGACCATAAAATTCCTAGAAGAAAGCCTAGAGGTAAATTCCTTGACATCACTTTTGGTGGTATTATTTGGCTCCAAATCCAAAATCAATGGCAACAAGAGCAAAAATAAACAAATGGTAATACATCAGACTAAAAAGTGTCCATACAATGAGGAAACCAACAACAAAATAAATATTCAACCTACTGAATAGGAGGTAGTAGTTTAAACCATATATGTGAGAAGGAGTTAATAGTCAAAAATTTTAAAAATGCATACAACCAATAACAACTACAAAAACAACTACAAAAACAAAAACCAACCAATCTAATTAAAAATAGAGGATCTGAATAGACATTTTTCCAAAAAGAGATACTAATGTCCAACAGGCACATGAAAAGATGTTCAACATCACTAATTATCAGGGAAATGCAAATCACAACTACAATGACCTATCACCTCACATCTGTCAGAATGGCTATTACCAAAAAGACAAGAAGTAACAAGTTTTGCTAAGGATGTAAAGAAGAGAGAACACCCATGCACTTTTGCTGGGAATGTAACCTGGTGCAACTACTATGAGAAATAGTATCTTGGTTCCTAAGAAAATCAAAAACATAGCTCCATATGATTCAGCAGTTCCACTTCTGGGTATTCATCTGAAAAAAAAAAACAAAACAAATATTCTATTTTGAAAAGCTATATACACTCCTATGTTCCCTGCAGTATTATTTGCAAGGGCCAAGATATGGAAACAACGAAAATGACCACTGATGGATGAATGGATAAAGAAGATGTGGTATATATACAATAGTATACTATTTGGCCTTAATTAATTCTTGCAATTTGGAACAATATGGACCATGAGGGTAATATGCTAAGTGAAATTAAGTCAAAGAAAGAAATACAAATACTGTGTGATTTCATTTATGTGTGGAATCTGAAAAACAGAGCACATGAACAAATAAAACAAAACTCATAAAGGCAGAGAAAAGATCAGTGGTTGCCAGAAAGGAGGGAGGTTGGGGGACACAGAACAGATGAAGGGCTCAAAAGGCACAAACTTCCAATCATGAAATAAGTAAGTTATGAGGATGTAATAATATTATAACTGAAGTCAGTAATATTATATTATGTAAATTTACATGGCTACAGGGGAAACCAAACTCATTATGGTGATGATTTCCCAGTGTATACAAATAATGAATCATGTTGTACACCTCAAACTAATAGAAGGTTACACGTTAATTATACTTTGATAAAAAAATAGAAAATATGATTAATAAGTAGGTAGAAATGAGAGAAAGGAACCCTATCTTTGAATTAAATATCACATAAACTGACCTCATTTGTATCTTTGTCTATTTCTGAATTTTTTTTTAATTTAATTTATTTATTTGACAGACAGAGATCACAAGTAGGCAGAGAGGCAGGCAGAGAGAGAGGAGGAAGCAGGCTCCCTGCTGAGAAGAGAGCCCGATGCCGATGCCGGGCTGGATCCCAGGACTCCGGGCCCACGACCTGAGCTGAAGGCAGAGGCTTTAATCCACTGAGCCACCCAGGTGCCCCTCTATTTCTGAATTTATTAAGAGTTTAACATTTCAGTACATAGTTAAATAAAATTATAGATTTTTTTCCCCACAAAAGCATATTGGTCTTGTTTTGTCTTATTTATATTAAAGTGTGACTACTTTCCTTTAACTCTCTTTCCTTCCCAAACTTACAAAGGTTTTTGAACAAGACTAAGAAGGTATGTTTCACCCCTTACAACCAAGTCCTGATCATTTGTGTCATTCCCTGAACATTTTACTAGAAGAGATTAATCTGTACTTGTTTAGGTTTGAAAACAGAATACAGAAGCAGAAATGGCTTTTATAGTTCAATTAAACCATATCCTCCATCCAGCTCCTCTTCAAAATGCAGACTAAGATCTGAGTTTATTCAGAGCAGGACCATGTCTCTGATTTCCTATTCTGGGATTCTTTGTATCACATTTAGCTTATGAGAATCTAGAATTTTCTGTAGAATTTACTGTAGAGTAATAGACAATGGTTCAAGAGTCTTGAATGATCACTGGAGCTGTTATAGACATCCTCAGTAGTATTAAGTTACACATTGATTCATGATATTATCTTGGGTAAATTTTTGTTATTAAGATATCACTGGTATAATTTCTACAATAATATGTTTTTGTTAATCAATGTACATATACATTTACTTTAACTTTACAAATTTGTTCAACTTATGCCTTTTAATATATGTGATGTCTAATTTGTGAAGGCTATGAACAATAAACAGTATAACATATTTTCATTTTCTGAAATTATTTTTCTCATGTAATAATTACCCACATGTTATTTGTCACCATGTGAATATACAGAATTATAAGCCAATTTCCTTTCATTTAATATTCAATAATGTCAACAGTTTTACCTAGGAATTGTAACTAACTAAAGAAAATAAAATTAGGTAACTACAAATTGGATTTTTCCACAAAAATTTAACTTTTCTCTAAGTGCAACAGCAATTTCTAGACTTCCCATCTTCTGAATATTACCTGGGTATGACTAACATTCTGTAGTGGGCAAACATTAAAGTGATTCTCAATGATTTCTACATCCTTTTGTTCATGCTTTGCATAATACCCTCCCCTTGACTGTGGGTGGAACCTATGACTTCTAACCAATGGAAGGCAGCAAAGGTGATAAGATGTCATTTTCATGATCATGTTAAGTTACAAAAGTCTTGTATTATTAGTCTCTTTCACTATCTGTTGCTTCTTTCAAATAATCAAGTTGCTTTCAATCCTGTAGCTAAAAGGAAGTAAATCTTGCCAACAATTTGAAGGAGGTTGGAAGTGGACCCTTCCTCAGTCAATCCACCAGATCAGAACCCAACCACGGTATACACTTTGATTGCAGCCTTATCAAAGTTCTAGTTATGCCATGCCTGTACTCCTCACTCACAGAAACTATGACATAATAAATCTGTGTTGTTTTAGTTCACTACTTTTGAGGTTATTTATTACATAGCATTAAAATCTATTATAACTTTTTTTCTTAATTTTCCTATTTCCTAGCATTAATTCTATAGCTATCTTGGAAACCTTTTTAAAGCTGAGGATTTTAAAGTATTTCTGCCTTTTAATTACCACAGAAAATTTAAATCATTATTTGAGAACCAATGTCTATTGTATATAAAGATTGTTAAGAGAATTATGAATTCTCCAGTAACTGCTCACAAATGAAAGGACTAATTGGAGATAGCACTTTAAGGAATCTAGGCCTCATGACTTTGTTTATTCAGTCTGGAAAAAGGCATTCCTTCTAATATAATTTAGTTTTGACATTTTTCCATTGCCTAGAATCACTTTATTATGGCAATAGCTCTTAATGGTACTGATAATAACATGACTGATACTCAAATATAAGGCTTGGGGTACTTATACAGCGATCAAAATTACTCGTAATAACAATTGAGAGAGAGATTGAGATAGAGAAGGAATAGGGTATACTGCATTAATACATCACAAATTGAACCTTCCTACATTAGGGGGAAATAAAAGGAAAGGAAATTGATATTTAATGAATAACTACTCTATGTCTAGCATTATGTTAGGCCTTTATATATTTAAGCTAATATGGTAGCCTTGACCAATACTTGATGTTAAAAAAGACTTCTGGGGGCGCCTGGGTGGCTCAGTGGTTTAAAGCCTCTGCCTTCAGCTCAGGTCATGATCTCAGGGTCCTGGGATCGAGTCCCGCATCGGGCTCTCTGCTCAGCAGGAAGCCTGCTTTCCCCTCTCTCTCTGCCTGACTCTCTGCTTACTTGTGACCTCTCTCTCTGTCAAATAAATAAAATAAATCTTAAAAAAAAAAAAAAGACTTCTGTTTTCATCTCTGACATTTAAAGATTTAGAAGTCATCACTTTCAGTCATACAACAAGAAAAAAGTTGAAAACTGAAATCAATGACTTATCTTGAATCCATTAGAGAACAGAGGGCACAGAGAAAAGGATCACCCTGAAATCTAGAATGGAAGGTGAATTCAGGATGTCACAGCCAAAATCTGCTTACCTGAAGCAAAGTCTGCTACAGCAATAAACTTAAATGGTTATTCTGACAAACTGTTACAGCTTTAGTATCAATTACCCTAGGAGTGAGAAAGTCCAGGGGGCCACGGTTTTAGGGAATCCCCACAGATTCATGGGTTTACCTCAAAAAACCCCAAAAGATTCTCACATTAAAGAGCCAAGAAAAAGAAGCCTTTGGGCTCTGACAGATGGAAAGGAAAAGTAACCATTTGGAAATATATTCAGAGCATTTTATATAACAAGGCTTAATCTTTACTGGAAAAGATTTATTGACTGTTGTCTGAGCTGGGGGAAGGGTATTATCCCAAATAAAGGCTTTCACTGTCCCTTCACTTAAGCCTGGAAAAATATTAAAAACACTTGTGAAGGTCACACATAGGCAAGAAACGCACACTCATTAAATGAAAGAAGATGGGATCGGGAGGGAGACAAACCAAAAGAGACTCTTAATGTCATAAAACAAACTGAGGGGGGTGGGGGGAAGAGGGGTTGGGAGAGGGTGGTGGGGGTACATTATATGTTTAAATAAAGCTTAAATAAAGTAAAAAAAAAAAAAAAAGACTGAGATTCAATCTTAAGATTATAAAACACATCCTTCCTCCACTCTTTATCACCACAACAAAAGAGCTCCAAATCAATAAAAGTGGATTACAGTTGAGAGATCTGCAAGACACTGGCTCTAAGGATGAGTTCTTAGGGAAGCCCAAAGACAAGGGGAGAAATAAAATATCAAAAACAATACAGGAATTTAAAGCATTCACTACTTACAGCTACAGCAAATATTAAACACCACCCAAATCCTAGTCAGACTAATTTAAAATCTCACACAAAAGTCCTATTTACTTCGGTTCCTATTATCTGATTCATTATGTCAGGCTTTCAACAAAAATTAATGAATTAGGCTAAAAGGCAAAAAAAGGAAACAACACAAAAATCATGGTCTGAAAATACAAAGTAAGTATCAGAATCAGACTCAGATATGACATGCATGTTGGAATTTTCAGAAAAGTAGTTTAAAATAACTATGATTACTACCTTAAGGGCTCTAATGGAAAAAGAAGGCAGCATGTAAAAATAAGTGTATAATATAAGCAGAAATGTGAAAACTCTAAGAAAGTATCAAAAGCTAGAAATCAAAAACACTGCAACAAAAATTAAGAATGCTTTTGATGGGCTCACTAGTAGAAGTGGACATTTGGACATGGTAGATGAAAAGATACATGAGCTTTAATACAGGTCAGTAGACACTTTACAACGGAAATTCAAAGAGAAAAAACAAGAATTTAAAAACACAATTTTAAAAGCTGTAAGATAGATGTAATTAGATAGCAGAAGAAGAAAGAAGGAATGGAAAATAAGACATACTTAAAGAAATACTGAAAATTTTCCAAAATTATTAATAGATGGCAAATCACAGATCCAGGAAGCTCAAAGAACCAAACAAGATAATGACCAAAAAATCTAAACTTAGGTATATGTATTTAAACTGCAAAGAAACAAAGATAAAAATGAAATCTTAGAAGAAGCTAAAGATAAAAACAATCTAACTACAGAGAAAAATGACAGGAATTACAGTGGACCTCTTGTCATAAACCACGCAGCAGGAAGAATAGTGGGAAATATGTAAGTATTGAAAGAAAATAACAAAAAACCTAGAATTCTCTAATCTTTTAAAAGTGGAGGAGATACAAGGCTTTCCCAAACAAAAATAAAAATATTCATTGACAACACAACCACCTTATATGAAATGTTTAAAGAAGTTCTTAGGAAGAGGAAAATGATACATTTAAAACTTGGATGAAAATAGCACCAAAGAAGAAATAATTGAAGGGAAAATATTTGTTTTTAGTTTTATTATTCTTAGTTGATCCAAAAAGAAAATTGTTTGTTGGAAGTAATAACATGATTAGAGTGTTGAGATAAGTGAAATTAACTACAGCAAGGTTAAAAGGTATGAAAGAACTGAACACGCCTTTTATAAGTTACTTGCACTACATGTGAAAAAACATAGTGTTCGTTAAAGGGGGGGTTTGGGTTATTTCAAGGGAAATCACTAATTAAAAAAAAAAAGAAACCTAATTAATATGCAAATATAGGAGATAAAATGGAATCATAAAAAATGCTCAGGTAAAACCTGAGAAAGGATGAAAGGGGAGGCAGGAAACAAAAGACAATTATGATGAATAGGAAACAGTTACAAAAAGGTAGAATTAATCCAAATACATCAGGAATCTCTTTAAATGTGAATGGTTCACATATGCTAATTAGAGAGAGAGGCTGTCAGAGTGAGCTATCAAGCCACAAATGATATGTATGAACTTTGAGTGCTTATTCATAAGTGAAAGAAGCTAGTTGGAAAGGGCTGCATACTGTATGATTCCAACTGTATATATGACATTATGGAAAGAAAAAACTAAAGAGACAGTAAAAAGATCAGTGGTTGACAGAGGATGGGACAAGAGAAGAGTGAACAGTTGAAATACAGGGGATTTATTTGAGGTAGTGAAACTGTTCTGCATGAGACCAAGATGGTGGAGATATACATATACATATATGCACTATATATTAGTATATATACCTACTATATACTAGTCAAAACCCATGAACCTTAAAGTAGCCCAAAGGCAGTATATGAATCTAACTCTATTAAAATTTTATGAAACAACATCAATTGAGAAAGTAGGGGAAATGATGTTGATCCATGTAATTTTGAAGTAAGGAGAGCCTATAAAATATACTTTAAAAAAGAGGACATAAATACAGTAGTCTCATTGATAATGTTGTTTCTAGTGGTGGTATAGGTCTATAATTCTGATACTCCTATGTATGTATACCAGAAATAATTAGGTAAATAAGTGGCAGATGGTAGAAGCCAGGTTTCTTATTACTCGAATGGGAATTTACAAATAAGCAAGGGGAGGAGGACAAAATAATTCTTGTAGTAATAGAGTCAGAGACATCCATATCAACTCAGGTGTAGCTCATGTTTAGCTTAGAGATGATTTTATAGAGAAATACTTGTACATTTTTGTATATACAATAGTTCGCATACACACACATATATCCACTTACTCTGTCAGCTGAAAGGGCATGGATGCAATGATACTCCAGTAGCCATGAGTACACCTACTGTCCAAGTCTTGATTTCAGATACCTTTCATTGTCTGACAAAAGAAACCAGGGATCTTTAAAGAAATGGCCAATTATAGCCAATAGCTGAAAGAACAGAAAATGTGTAGTAACTTATGATGGAAGGAAGAAAGGAAGGCCACAATGATGATGGTATCACAGAACACAGGAGCCAAATGAAAGAATTCTCAATGGCCAAGATGGAAACATTAATGCAAATAAAATAAATAAAGTAGTTTGGACTTTTAACCCAAACTATGAAATAAATATACATAGGTTCATACTGATATAATAAATGATTACAAAATAAATAAGTGAGAGATAAGATATAAATATCTTATGCATAATAATTCCAAAAAATTGAGGTAGATACTTTAAGGAGGCAGAATATAAATATTCAAATCTAAATGCTGGTTCCTCAAAGTAACTTCTTTCTAAAGAGCATATAAGTATGGAAAGGGGGTAAAAGAGTAATTTTATAGTAGAAAAACCTGAAAACACAACCAGATGTGTAAGCTATTTAGGGCTAATACCAATAGCAATAAATTATGTTAATAATATGCATTTTTGATGGAAAAATGTGAAAATGGCACTTTACCGCTGTGATCACCCCACTAAAAATTCATAACCCCAATTTAATCATCAAAATAACATCAGGAAAAGCCCAATGAAGGAACATTCTACAAAATAACTGACCAGTGCTCCTCAAAACCATCAACTTGATCAAAAACAAAGAAAATCTAAGAAGCTGTCACAGCCAAGAGGAGTCTAAGAAAATATGTTGACCAAAGGAGATGTGGAATCTTGTATGGAATTCTTGGAAAGAAATAAGACATTAGGCAAAAATTAGGGAAATGTGAAAAAAAATTGCTTAATAATAATATATCAGTGCTCGCTTCGGCAGCACATATACTAAAATAATAATATATCAATATTGATCCATTAATTGTAACAATATACCATATTAATATAAGATGTCAATAATTAGAGAAAATGGCTGCAGAGTATGAAAACTCTGTACTATCCTCATAAGGTTTTAGAAGTCTGAAACTGTTCTAAAGGACAAAATCTTAGTGAGAAAATAAGGTCCAAGTATGGAATACTTCCATTAATTTCAAAATAAGGAAATATATTTGCCTTCTTAAGGATATGAGATGAATGGGGGCTTACTACAGCAATATTGTTAAGTAATTAGCTTTGGTAATCAGAAAGGGTGGGTTTGAATTCTTGCTAATAATTAAAAGATGAATTATCTTAAATTCTTATAACTTTTAGGTGTATGTAGCAACACTTACATGAGTGGCTCACAGAAAAATTAAACCCTGAAGGGAAAAAGGCCTTTCAGAACAAGGTTAGATTACTTAATTTGACATTATGAAAACACCCAAAGAGAGGGTAGTAGTTTGAATACCAGTGAGTGTGTATGTTTGTATATGTGTGTGGTTGTTTGTATGTGTAGAAATGTGTGGCTGGAAAGCACTGGAAGCCTAGAAATGTGACACAGAGCCGCTGGCTTTAACGATGTTTCCTGCCTAGAAATGTGACACAGAGCCGCTGGCTTCAACGATGTTTCCTGCCTAGTTCTGGGAAGAGGATGATCTGAATAAGAACTGGTGTCTCTATTGTGGTAACAAGTAAAATTGGGTTCATGAAGCTACATTAGTCAGGTAAGAGGCATTAAAATCATCCAGTTGATTTCCCTTGTGCTGTAACATGTTTACCAGTTGAAGTTCTGATCATATTTAGGATTCCCATGTACATTTATACAAAGATAGTGCACTGATTATTTTCACACCTTTATTCTAAAAATCTCTACTTTAAAATGTGTGATTAAATGTCTGATTTGTATTTTGTTCTGAGCTCAGGTAAGCTGCATCATCCTTGGTGCTGATCAACTTGTGATGTTTCAAGGCTTTTCCAAATGGTCAATATTTTTGCAGACATTTTCCATTCAACTGCAATTTCATTCTTCAATTATTCAAATTAAACATTTTAATTCATTTAGACCTGAAATTAAACTATTTACACTGTAATTTTAAACATCAGTATGAGTGCTACTAGGATCAGTATAATATTAGTAAGTGGAAATACAAGTATTGGCATTACTACATTCATAAAAGTCACACCCATGTCATCTGACTCACTTCCCATTTTACTCAAGAACATAAATATAAAACCATAAGGAAAAAATACAGACTCAAAGGCATTTGGTAGGGAAAATTGGCATGCTATTTGTTTTAGAGATATTTTCTCTAAACTGATGCATTTTCTAGGTTCTCAGTTCATTATTCTGGGTTTAAATACAGAGAGTGGAAAGTGTTCAGTGGCGTTTAAGGGGAAGAAAGTTTGGACAGAAAAATTTAAGGCACAACTCCCAGGGAGTCTAATACAATAGTTATGACACGGGCTTTGGAGCCAGATGGGTTGAAAATGGAACGCCTGCAATCCTTACTACTTGGCTATAATGAGCAAATTTTCTACATTCTCAAGACCTCTTTTTGTTTCTTACTAGCTAGGGACAATAATGCTAACTATTTTTATGATTGCAGCTTATCACACTAGTTCTCCATAATTTTTAATTATCATTGTATTTCTTATGTTAGTATCATCATTAGGATGGTAGTAACTATTTTGCTATGCTGCAAACACAAAATTTGGTTCACTGATGGGAGGGAGTTATTCTAACAAAATATCAAACCAGGATTCCAAGTAGGTATAATGTCATTCAATCAGCCTGTGATCCCAGGCAGACCCCCCCAAAAGAATTAATTAACTAATTTAAAAAGTCGAGTTCCTAGTTTTCCTCTTTCTTCATACATACACCAAAACTGCTGCAGAAGGATTATAAAAATATATTTATTTTTAAATATAAGAAATAATTTAAAACATCACAATGGAAATGGATATATTTCATATAAAAATCCAAAAGACTTGGACATAAAGATGGTCTGTAATAACTACAACGATTGATAATATTTTCATTGTGTCAAAATGACTTTTAGCATATTATACAGAGAGTGGTCAACAAGAGTTCCAACATATACACAGTTGGCCTATAGTTCATTTGGTGCCATATGACTAATTCTGGCCAGTGGATAATGAATTATCTGCCTCAAGAACACTGGAGAGTATATTATCCACAGTGAAAATTGGGTTTTCTGGAAAGCCAGCTCTGAGATAGAGTTTAGTATATGGGGTATTTATTAAATAGTGCCTTTGGGGTCAACAATACATATGCGAAGGAAAGGAAGAAAACAAGATTGAGCAGAGGAACAAATTTAAACTGAGAGACTGGCACTGGACTTGTCCTGTCTAGGAACTACGGTGATTACAAAACAAAAAAAAAAAAAAAAAAAAAAAGAGGGAAAGAAAGAAAAAGGGCCTTCTTAGTGTCCCACATTACATAAAAATATTAGGCCTTCATTTACCTGTTTTAATCAGCCTTTAGATGTAATGAATCCTTCTATGAGGGAGGATATGGCAAGTGAATCATCATGTCTACCACATTCCAGAAGGCATTATTTTTTTTTAAGATTTTATTTATTAGAGAGAGAGAGAGAGTGAGAGAGAGCATGAGAAGGGAGAAAGTCAGAGGGAGAAGCAGTCTCCCCGCAGAGCAGGGAGCCCGATGCAGAACTCAATCTTGAAACTCCGGGATCCTGGTCCAGAAGGCACTATTATAAGGTGGGTAAGGCTGCTAAAAGCAGCATCAGACTGTGACATTATGAAGCCACTGAGGTTTTAGGGCTTGTCCATTGCTTTGCTAGTGTTATTTTTTCTAATATAAGAATATCTTATAATGTATTTATCTTCTATATGAATTCTAATATGTACTGTACTATTTTTTATTTATTTTTTTAAATATTTTATTTATTTCTTCAACAGACGGAGATCACAAGTAGGCAGAGAGGCAGGCAGAGAGAGAGGAGGAAGCTCAGCAGAGAGCCCAATGTGGGGCTCAATCCCAGGACCCTGAGATCACGATCTGAGCCGAAGGCAGAGGCTTTAACCCACTGAGCCACCCTGGTGCCCCTGTACTATACTATTTTTTAAACCAAGTAAGTTTTATTTGGATCTATACTTGCACAGGCATATTAAGGAAATATTTTTTTTTTTTTTTTTTTGTCAGAGAGAGTGAGCACAGGCAGACAGAGTGGCAGGTAGAGGCAGACAGAGAAGCAGGCTCCCTGCTGAGCAAGGAGCCCGATGCGGAACTCAATCCCAGGATGCTAGGATCATGACCTGAGCCGAAGGCAGACGCTTAACCAACTGAGCCACCCAGGCGTCCCAAGGAAATATTCTTAAGGAGAAAAAAAAGAAAACCTGTTAGCATCTCATTTCATCATATTTAAAGTAAACCTGTACAAACTAAAACTTTTCACAGAGATGTTTTTTCCCAGATTAGATCTTTCAAAACAAAACAAAACAAAATAAAACTATCATACAGTGAGCAATGGACATTCATTTTGGTTGTATGAACAGTAATTCAGCTTCAGGGTTAAACAATATAAGGTTACAAGATTAAGAACTTTTGTGCAGTTTGGGACACCTAGGTGATGCAGTCAGTTAAGCGGCCAGCTCTTGATTTCAGCTCAGGCTATGATATCATGGGTCACAGGATGGAGCTTAGTCTTGGGCTCCCCGCTTAGTAGGGAGTCTGTTTGAGATTCTCTCCCCCTGCTCCTCCCCGCCTCACATGCACCCACACTCTTTCTCAAATAAATAAATCATTTAAAAAAAGAGAGAACTTTTGTGCAGTTTATGAATAGCTGAAAAAAATACTGAAATGTAAAGCCATTCAAATCAGATCTTATTATCTGATTTCCAATATATAGTTAGTCCGATGCTAATCTCAAAGAGTTAAAAACTAAACAAAAGTAGTATGAGATGATTGTCAGATCAAATGGCCACATAGCCAGAATGTATGTTTTGAATCACATTTCCTCACCGATGAGAAAAGAAATGTTAGGTGCAGTGACTTTTAAACAATGGCCAAATAAGGTTACAATAAAATAAATCAGAGAAGTGAGATGGTTTAATGGCTTTTTAATGAGCCTAATGTTTTCCATTTTAATGAGCCCTCTTACATCAGCTTTAATTATTTTATGAGAATGAGAAATGATTGAAAAATGGCTTGCATTAATTCAATTTTCTGTTCGGTCTTCCCACAAGCCATTATGGCACAATGGCTAATGGGAGTCAACTTGGATATGTGGGAACTTGTATAATAGAACAAGTCTCGGCTAAATTTAGTTAGACACTTGATATGTTAACTGGTGATAAGGTTATATTTCCTCATTTTGCAAAGAGTGCACACCAAATGCCCACAAAGTATTTTAACACTATAGTACAAGCAAAAATTAATTAGGGTAGTTTAAATGAACTATAATTTGTTCTAATTAATTCAACAAAATTGTGTTAAAAACTTCCTAGTTTTTTATTAGTGACATGTTAAGATTAAAAATGTACAAAAATAACCAAAATTTGAAATACATACCTCTGATACAATCTGTGCTTAAAACCATGGTAGGCTTTTGTAATATATTACATATTAGGACACAATTTTCCTACTACCTAAAAGTAGTATTAAATAAATTCTTTAGCTATGTACCAAATAAGATATGTCATATCCCACACCTATGTCAAACTGTCACAAGAAAACAAGTAATATTAAACAAAAAATAAAATAAAAATGATGCTGTTCTCTAACATATTAATGTTTTTTTGCAATGAGTAAAAGAAACCAACTCTTAACTAAGGTTAAAAAGTTATTTTAAAACAGAACAAAACTGTGTGGCTCACTGAATTGCCAGGAGAATTCAAGAGCTAGGCTAAAAAGCATGAGCAGGAACAAAGAGGTTGCACGGCAAAATACAATCCATACACAGTATGAGTCCAGTGAGAACATCCCAAGCAGTATAATTTGAACTCTAGCAGTTCTCCAATAGTACTGGGCACTAGGCACTGCTACTGGAACTATGAATATGGCCAGCCCTAGAAACTGGATATTGCTGCTATTATTATTCTCACAGCCAGAATGGATTCCCTGCATTACTATGTCAATATCA
>RCUC01144634.1:0-41993 GCA_003697995.1 Taxidea taxus jeffersonii | reverse complement strand
AAAACTCAGAATGATTTCTAACACCTTTTAACTATTTTGGGTATCCTGTAGATTCCTTAATATGTCAGAAAACAGAACAATCACCTTCCATTTTAAACCTATTCCTTCTTTTAAATTTGTACTTATCCATTTATCACTTTAGTAAAAACCTGCATGTCAATCCCAGTTTCTTTTCTCTCATGACTTACATTCAGTCACTGGGGCCTGGTCACTTTACCTTATGAACAATAACCGCTATTATAAAATGAGTATTTATCAAGTGCCAATTACTGACCTAAGTGATTTACATTTTCTCATTTGATCCTTCAAAACCCTGGGAAATAGGGTAGATTTTACATATGGAGAAACTGAGGCTTAGGAAAGTTAAGGAACTTGCCAAATGTCCTATCTAGTAGGTGGTTTTTCTTGTCCTAAAGCTGGCATTATAATCTACTCTGTTATACTGTCTTTCCTCAGAAGGTTTTTTTTTTTTTAAGATTTTATTTATTAGTCAGAGAGAGAGAGAGAGAGAGAGAGCACAGGCAGACAGAGAGGCAGGCAGAGGCAGAGGGAGAAGCAGGCTCCCTGCTGAGCAAGGAGCCTGATGTGGGACTCGATCCCAGGACACTGGGATCATGACCCGAGCCGAAGGCAGCTGATCAACCAACTGAGCCACCCAGGCGTCCCAGAAGTTTTTTTTTCTGAGATTTTATTTATTTATTTGAGAGAGAGAGAGAGAGTGAAGGAGAGAGCACAAATGGGGAGGCAAGGGAGAAGCAGACCCCTATTGTGCAGGGAGCCCAACCTGGTACTTGATCCCAGGACTCTGGGATCATGACTGGAGCTGAAGGCAGACTCTCAACTGACTGAGCCACCCAGGTGCCCCTCCTCAGTTTTTTAATCCAATCCTTTTTTTCAGTCTCAACTCTGGTTGAGGCTCTAGTGGTCTTTCATCAAGCCTGTTATGAGAGCTTGACCTAGTCTCTTTGTTTCCATATTCTCCCATCTCTTACACTCACTCACCAAAGAAAATTCTCTTAAAAGCAGATTTTACTGTGGCAATACCATTTTAAAATCTTTTAATGGCTCCCTATTTTACAGAGGATAAAGTATAAATTCTTGAATGTTGCAAAGGAAGGCCTTCCTTAATCTACCTCTACGTAGTCCCAAGCCTGTCTCATCCTTTATTATTTTCTGTCATTCTATATTTTACACTCTAACTATAGGGAACTGCTATTGTTTCCCATTCAAGTGTTCATACTCTTTTACTGCTCATCCAGTTGATCATGTTCTTTCCTTCATCTAAACTCACTCCCGGGGTGCCTGGCTAGTTGTCAGTAGAGTATGCTACTCGTGATCTCAGGGTTGTGAGTTTAAGCCCCACATTGGGCATGGAGCTTATGTTAAAAAAAAAAAAAAATAAATAAAAAACCCTCACTCCTACTCATCCTTTAAAACTAAGCTCAGATTGTCTCTAAAAGGACTTTCCTGATGGCTGGTTTAAGTGCTTTTTCTCTGTGCTCTACTTATGTTCTGCGTATATTACTACATTATTGCTTGCTTTTGCCTGTACTTTTAATAGACTGTATACTCTTTGAGGGTAGAAGTCACATCTTGGCTCTTAGCACAGTGTCTAGAATATTATGATATGTTCATTAAATGTTTATTGAATGAGTACATAGGCTTACTTGAATTAGTGAGGTTTTTTTAAAAAGATTTAATTAATTTATTTATTTGACAGAGAGATGACAAGTAGGCAGAGCAGCAGGCAGAGAAAGAGGAGGAAGCAGGCTCCCTGCTGAGCAGAGAGCCCGATGCGGGGCTCGATCCCAGGACCCTGGGATCGTGACCTGAGCCAAAGGCAAAAGCTTAACCCACTGAGCCACCTACGCGTCCCTACAAATAATATTTTAAAAACTCACTAATTCGGGGCGCCTGGGTGGCTCAGTGGGTTAGAGCCTCTGCCTTTGGCTCAGGTCACGATCCCAGGATCCTGGGATCGAGCCCTGCATCGGGCTCTCTGCTCAGTAGGGAACCTGCTTCCCCCTCTCTCTCTGCCTGCCTCTCTGCCTATTTGTGATCTACTTGTGATTTTACAAATAAAATATTATTTGTAATTATGTTAAAACCTTAATTTTATTTTTCCTCGAAGAAAAAAGAAAAATATGCTGTTGCTTAAGTATGGAAAAAACCTTTTTTTGATATTATAATTCTCATTGGCCTTCAATGAGAATTTTATTGCATTGTTTAAAATTTTCCATAGAACCTAACTGATCCAGGAAAGTATTTTATAATAACTTTTTAAAAATTCTTTGAAAGTTGCTTCCTAGTAGGGTTTCTTATAGGGCAGTGTTACTTAAGAGAATAGGTGTTAGTCAGTGGGAGCCCATATCAAAGAGAGAATGAATGAGTTAGTGACTCTAGGCAGCACTGAAACAAAACCTCATTTTTTCCAGAATGCATATAAATGAAGAATGACCTAGAGGTTAGGCAGTAATGACTAGGCCAGCTTCTCTTTGAACTCAGACTCCTGGGAGCTGACCCAGAGCTATATACCCTTAGGGAATCCAGGGTCATTGCCACTTGTGTTGATGCTCATTACTCTGATTTCATTTTAGTGTTACCTTTGTTAGAGACTACCTGGACTACACAAGAAAATATTTGGAATAAACTTGAGCAGTTGCAAGGTCTTGGCATTTTAATTTCCTTTCCTGGTAGACAACACAAGAATTTAGCTAATTGTATTGTAGTTAAATTGCAAAAGCATTCCTCTATGAGTGAATGTTTTCTTTAAAATAGTATTTATTATTTGGGTGACAAAGTCAGTTAAACGTCTGCTCTTGTTTTGGGCTCAGGTCATGATCTCAGGGTCATAAGATTGAGCTCCACATTGGGCTTTGCACCCAGCTGGGAGTCTGTTTGAGGATTCTCTCTCTCTCTCTCCCTCTTCGTCCTCCCCTCCACTGCTCTCTCTCTGTTTCAAACAAATAAATTTTAAAAAATAGTATTTACTGTGTGAGTTAAAAAAAATTTTTTTAGAAGAGTAACACATAGTTTCTGATATCGATTGTTACCCATCATCAATTTATTCTAAAATAAGGAGTCAGCCTCTCCACATCTGAAGTATTTGAGTACCTTGGATATGTAAATAAGCTTTTGTATTCCTCTTGAGTATATCTGGAGTTTGTTTATTTCTTTACCTTTCACAAATAACTCATGTACATCTTTTATCATGAGGAAAATAGTTCTTGGCCTTTGTGGGTATCAAGATCAGTTTCTTTCATTTACTTGCTCATTTATTTGTTCAGCTGATATTTATTGGTGCAGATTTGTAAGTACTAGGGATGTAGCAATGAATGAAACAGGTAATTTCTTTTATTCCAATGGAGTTTACATTCTTGTGGGGTAGAGAGACAATAAACAAAATAAGCAAAAAACTATATAGTATGTCACTAAAAAGTAGTAAGTGCTACAGAGAAAACTAAAGCAGGAAAGGAAAAAGAAAAGAAGTGCAGTGGGGGCTCTAATTTTGGATAGGGTGGCTGAGGAGACCCTCACTGAGAAAGTAATATTTGAGGGGCACCTCGGTGGCTCAGTCGGTTAAGCAGCTGCCTTCAGGTCAGGTCATGATCCTGGGATCCTGGGATCAAGTCCTGTGTCAGGCTCTCTGCTCAGCAGGGAGTCTGCTTCTCCCTCTGCCTGCTGATCCCTCTGCTTGTGCCCCCTTGCTTGCTCTCTCTCTGACAAATAAATAAATAAAATCTTAAAAAAAAAAAAGACAAAGTGATATTCGAGTAAAGACCCAAAGGGAGTGAGCCTTGTGGCTATCTGGAAAACGCATTCCAGGCAGAGGAAGCCACAGATATGAAGGTCCAGATAGAGAGTGTGCTTATCATGTTTAAAGAGCAGTGAGGAGGAGGGCGTCTGGGTGGCTCAGTTGGTAGAGTATATAGAACTCTTGATTTCAGGGCTGTGAGGTTTTTGTTTTTTTCCCAATTTTTATTAAGTAGGCTGCAGGCCCAATGTAGAGCCTACTTAATAAAATTTTTTTTTAAAGTCCACAGATTTTATTATATAAAAAAATTAAAAATAAATTTAAGCACGATCATTTTAGCTCTTTTTGAGAGTTTGCTGTTCAGTTTTCAGTTCAGCATCAGGTTATAAAATAGGATTCATATTAGAACTTTTCTGATTTCAGTCATTAGAAAAATGTGTAGTTCTGAGTACCACATTGGAAAGAAAGATACTGATACTCTGGAAACTACTTGGAGGAAGTTGGCCAGGATAATGAGGAACTAAATTTCCTTGGATATAGATATGAGGAACAGTTTAAGGATCTGGGGATATTTAGCCTTAGAAAGAGAAAACCAAAGCAGAAATTAGTAGTGTGAGGGGTAAAAAATAATATATTGAGTTGAACTATATAAAATTGCTGTGTTTTTTTTTTTTAAGTAAAATAAGTTGAGTATTGATAGTTTCATCTAGTTCAAACTAATACTGTCTTCAAAGATTTGAAAAATTGGGATGGAATCAGAAGTAGCCTTATTTTGGAAGATCTAGTGGCTCAAATTAGGACTAATGTGTACAAATTATAGAGAGGCAGATTTGGGTTCAATGTAAGAGCTCTTTCTAGAGTGAATTACCTAACAATGGAGTTTGTAAAGTCAACGTCCCTGCCATCAGAAGTGCTTAAACGAGGGGTGGGGCAAGGGACACCTGCGTGGCTTGGGCTCAGGTCTTGATCCCCGGGTCCTGGGATTGAGCCCTGAGTGGGGCTCCCCACTCAGAGGGAAGTCTGTTTTCCCCTCTCTCTCTCCCCTCTCCCTGCTCATGCTCTTTCTCTCAAATAAACAAATAAAATGTGTTTAAATGAGAGCTAGATTACTTGCCTCTGGTTAACAATAGGTCAGAAAGGATTCCTGCACTGAATGAAAAGTTAGAGTAGGTAACTTATTACAATCCTTTCCATGTTAAGAGCCCATAATCTTCATGTAATATGAACAAAAATAAAGCCTTTTACTTGGGATCATGAAAAATATTGAGATTTTTAACTCAAAGGTATTTTTTTTTCTTCATTGAAGGAGTAATTTTTTTGGAGAGTTGCTCCTCCCCCATCTTGTGATAAATTGAAGATATAATGGATGTTTGGTATAAAAATTGTTTAGCTATTTCTTCTACTTCCTTAAGGAGCTGTTCCAAGTATTTTAGGAAAATTGTTATTTTAAATACAAATGCTTTTGTTTCTGTTTGTAAACAATTTAAAAATTATTTGAACCTGACTTTTATAGTATGTGATCTTTATCTGTGTAATGAGTTCCTTATCAGGTGCTTGAATTACATTTATAGAAAATTTCAGGTCCTTTGTTTTCAAGTATATCTTTCTCATACCACATTTAAAAAAAATTTTTATTTAAACATATAATGTAACCCCACCCCCCTCTCCCAACACCCCTCTTCCCCACCCCCCTCAGTTTGTTTTATGACATTATCATACCACATTTTTTTTTAGAAGATTTTATTTATATGACACAGAGAGAGAGACAGCAAGAGAGGGAACACAAGCAGGGGGAGTGGGAGAGGGAGAAGCAGGCTTCCTGCTGAGCAGGGGGCCTGAACCAATGCAGGATTTGGGGATCATGACCTGAGCCGAAGGCAAACGACTGAGCCACCCAGCTGCCCCTCACAGCACATTATCTGTTGTTTCTCACTGCTCCTATTTCTATACTTGAAAACTATGTTTTCTCATATTTTTTAATATAAGCAGCATTGTAATTTATATTCTCCCTCATGATAGCTATTATATAAATACTAGGTCATTATGTTGGTCTGGAATTTCCTGATACTAAGCTAGAAAACAGTATCTGCAGGAGGAATTATATTTAAAGGATATAGAGTTAAAATGAATGAAGAGGGGTTTTTTTTTGCCCCTCCCCTAAAAGGAACAAGATATTTTTAGACATCCTGAAATATGGGGTCATGTTTTATTCCTAGCTTTTCAGTGTTGGACTCAGGGTGGTAGATCTGCATCTTTAGAAATAAACTCAATAATTTCGATTTCACTCATATCCCATGACATAGGAAGTAAGGACTTATTATGTATTTCTAGAACAAGGATTAAGTCATCTCTTTCTATTTATACAGACTGATTTGGAGACATCAGCGTGGGAAATTGTGTCTGGGCAATACAATGAATACACTGGGAGTTGATAAATGGAGGATCCCTTATGACTAAGGGATATAATTCAAAGAACGCAGAGTAGATTTTTTCTATCTTACTCTTGTATTTTAGGACTGTAAAGATTCTGTGGAAGTTATTTACATGGTTCCTATAGCTCTATGATGGGGAATCCTTATGGAATCCTGTAAGTTGCTTGGAAGAAAGCAAGTTCCAGTAATTTTTTTTAAATTTTTTAAAAGATTTTATTTATCTGACAGAGAAAGAGATAGTGAACGAGAGAGCACAAGTGGGAGGAGCTGCAGGCAAAGGTAGAGGGAGAAGCAGGCTCCCAGCTGAGCAGGGAGCCCAGTGTAGGGCTCCATCCCAATCATGACCTGAGCTGAATGCAGATACCATCCAGCTGAGCCACTCAGGCACCCACAGTTCCAATAATTTTGAACACCCATTGCTGGAGTGAATTTTTATATTTTCAGCTTTTTTGTGTTGCAGCTTTCCATGTACTGCCTCATTGGGAAGGGAGAAAGAAGGATGTTTGGAGATCATGTTGAAATGTTGGCCGGTTGTGTGTGTTTATGCACATGCATATGTATGCATGCTTCATGGAAAATGCTTAAGTTTCCAGGATTCTAAGTTCTTAGGATTAGAGCTGATTTACATGATGCCAACTGTCAGGATGTTAGACTAGAGTGTTATAAATATCTTATTACAGATATGTACACCCACTCGCAATTTTCCTTTCAAATATAGACAGTTATGTATTAAAAGCTTTCAGTTCAGCAGAATAAGTTGCAGAGGACAGTTGTTACATATGGGGTACTTGACAGCCCAACTTGGCTATAATAATTAATTGGATGGTGCTTGGAGGATTCTATTAGTGGGACATTTAAAAGGGTGCGACCTATGGCTTGGACTTCCCATTTCATTTGGATAGACTGTTTCTTTTTAATTAGAAGCATCTTTTCAGGCACTGGTATTAGCTTGAGATCACTGCAGCTAAAAGGAGACTCATCTTCCTTAACTCTGTCTTGTGCACTGTTACCCCATTCCAGCGGAATTCTGATTTGGTCCGCAGAGATAAAGCTTTATGATGTTGTAATGGAAATAACAATGGCCTGAAGGTCATAATGCCTGTGTTCCTAACATGCTGACTTAGTTATTAGCTAAATTAATAGTTCTTAAGTTATTGGTTATTAAGGTCACCATTAGTTGAGTGATCTTAGGTAAATAACTTTATTCATTTTCTCTTAGTGACTTCATATTTGAACAAATTAGATAGTTGATAGTTAAGGGCTTTTTCAGTTGTAGATTTATATCATTTTAACACTAGGTTACCAGTCAGAAAACAAAAAATATATTTCTGTACTGAATTGTAAGCTCATTGAAGGTAGGACTTACGTCTTACTCATTTTTGTATCCCCTGAAGTATCTAGAAAATGTTTATTTATTCATCAAATACCTGAGTGTCAACGATTATGATAAATGCAAAAGATGTGAAGATCAACAAGACAGAGTTGCTGCCTTTGTGGAACATTTTAAGCAAGCAATTACAATATAGTACAGTGTAATAAATATGAAAATACTAGGGCTATAGGGATACACAGGAGGGATATTTAACAAGGATTTGGGATTTGGGATGTCAGAGGAAACTTACTTTTTCCTTTAAGAAAATTGTGGTAACATATGTGCAACGTAAAATTTACTGTCTTAACCATGTTAACTGTACAGTTCAATGACAGTAAGTATATCCACTTTGTTAGGTAACCATTACCACTATCTATCTCCAGAACTTTATCACCCCAAACTGAAACTTTGCCCAATGAGCAATAACTCCCTATTGTCCCCTTCTTCCAGCCACCGGTACCACTATGAATTACTATTACTCTATTTGTTAGCTGTATGAGTTTGACTATTTTAGGTACCTCATAAGTGGAATCATACAATATCTGTCCTTTGGTGTCTGCCTTAGCATAATGCCTTCACTTAGCATAATGTTTTTAAGATTCATCCATGTCGTAGTACATATCAGAATTTCATTCTTTTTTAAGGCTAAATATATTCCATTGCACATATCTATTCCATATTTTATTCATTCATCTTACTCTTGCTTTTATATTTAGACAACTATATAGTTTCTCCCTTTAGTTTTTTTTTTTTATTCTTTCCCCTCAGGGCTTTTTTTTTTTCCCTCGTTTTTAAATTTTTTTTCTTTAAGCTTTTTTATTTAAACATATAATGTAACCCCACTACCCTCTCCCAACTCCCCTCCCCATCCCACCCCCCTCAGTTTGTTTTATGACATTAAGAGTCTCTTTTGGTTTGTCTCCCTCCCATCTCCCTTTAGTTTTATTATCCTTCTATCCTTATTATCCTCACTTCTTCTGTTTTTGTTTGTTTGTTTTTTAAAGTTTTTATTTATTTGACAGACAGAGATCACACGTAGGCAGAGAGAGAAGGGAAAACAGGCTCCCTGCTGAGCAGAGAACCCAATGTGGGGCTCGATCCCAGGACCCTGAAATCATGACCTGAGCCAAAGGCAGAGGTTTAACCCACTGAGCCACCCAGGCACCCCATATCCTAACTTCTTTTGATGGATTTTCTGAGGTCATGGTCTCTAGATCATTCTAGTCATTGAATATACTGTTTTGTGAATGTCCTGCTTAAAATGTTGTGCTCGGAATGAAACACTATTCTGTGGTTAACTAGAAAGAATACAGTGGCTCAGTTATTTCCTATCATTTGGATACCACACTTTATATTAAGATTATGTTATCTTGGGGCACCTGGGTGGCTCAGTGGGTTAAAGCCTCTGCCTTCGGCTCAGGTCATGATCCCAGGGTCCTGGGATTGAGCCCTGCATCAGGCTCTTTGTTCTGCATGGGGCCTGTTTCCTCCTCTCTCTCTGCCTGCCTCTCTGACTACTTGTGATCTCTGTCAAATAAATAAATAAAATCTTAAAAAAAAAAAAGATTATGTTATCTTTTTAGAAACCACATTGCAGTTTTGGCTCATATGAATCTTTGAAAAATAATGTTACCAAGTTAAGTCTTCCTCATAATATAATTATGTAATTCTTTAAAATTATAAAATATTTAAGGAACAGAAAAAGATAAACATTACCCAATTTACAAAACTGAACTGATAGAGCTGAGAGTCCTTCTGGTACTTCTCCAATCTCATTTCCCTCCCTATCTTTGGAGGTAACCACTATTCTAAATTTTGAGATTATGCATTTCTTTATACTTTCATTACATATGTATTTCTAAGTCTAATTAGAGTCTAAGTCTAGTTAGTATTCCTATTTCTTATTAATATATGTTTATATAATTGTACTGCTTGTTTTTCATTTTATATGAACAGTATTACATGAAATATGTAATACTTTAGTCTGCTTTTTTTCATCACACGTGAGATTCATCTGTGTTGATATGTGTAGTTCTAGGTCATTTTCACTGCTATAGCTTCCTATTATTTCATAGTTAATTTATTCATCTGTTCTCTGATTGATGAACCTTTTTTCCACTTTTTTTTCCTTTGTAATTACTTTTCAAACCTCAAAGCAGAAACCTTACATTTCTTTAAAATGCCACCTTGTTGGTTTTGGTCTCTCCAGCTTGAGATAGTTTTGAATTATGAACCAATCATATAGCTGCAAATTTGGTATGGACCCATGGTATATTAGTCAATCTGAAATTAAATTTGCAAGTTACTTCTGTTGTTTTTTTTTTAAGTTTATTTTTTATTTTTATTTTTATTTTTAAGATTTTATTTATTTATTTGACAGAGAAAGATCACAAGTAGGCAGAGAGGCAGGCAGAGAGAGAGAGAGAGGGAAGCAGGCTCCCTGCTGAGCAGAGATCCCGATGCGGGACTCAATCCCAGGACCCTGAGATCATGACCTGAGCCGAAGGCAGCGGCTTAACCCACTGAGCCACCCAGGCGCCCTGTTGTTGTTTTTTTTTAAGATTGTATTTATTTATTTGAGAGAGAGAGAGAAAATGAGAGAGAGTGAGCACGAGATGGGGGGAAAGTCAGAGGGAGAAGCAGACCCCCTGCTGAGCAGGGAACCCCAAGCAGGAGTTGATCCCAGAACTCCAGGATCATGACCTGAGTTTAAGGCAGTTGCTCAACCAACCGAGCCACCCAGCCACCCTGCAAGTTATTTCTGAAACTTGAAGTACAACTTTTCTAGGACTGGAGAACAAAACACATTTTTCTTTTTAAAAAGATAATTAAGTAATTAAGTAATTAAGTAATTTGACAGAACATAAGCAGAGGGAGTGGCAGGCAGAGGGAGAAGGAGAAGCAGGATCCCCTCAGAGCAGAGAGCCCTATGCGGGGCTCTCTCCTAGGACCCTCGGATTATGACCTGAGCCAAGGGCAGACGCTTAACCAACTGAGCCACTCAGGTGCCCCTACAAAACACATTTGTATAAGGTTACTTATACTAGTCTAAACTGTGTTTGACTATAAGTTCTTCTTTTATGTTGTTTGGTTTTAAAGAACATAGGTAATTCTGACTCTGACACATGTCAACACAATTCAGTTTCTCTTTTTTTCAAGCTATAGTTTGACTTTGACTTTCCTTTCTTTCTCCCTCCTTCCTGCTCTTTCTTGCCATTTTTAGAAGGTCTTTCTTTCTTGCTTTCTTTAGCTCTGTCCTTTAGTGGCCTTAACCTTTTGGCCATTATGTTGTAAGTATTCCTTTGCAATGCTATTTTTAAAAACTTCATTATTGTACATATATCCCCATAAACTCCATGCTGTTCATGGCTGTGTCTTTAATACTTTCTTCATGTTTTTCTAAAAATTTCTGATTGTATATGATCTCCCTGATATGAGGAAGTGGAGATGCAATGGGGGTGGGGGTTAAGGGGGTAGGAAAAGAATAAATGAAACAAGATGGGATCAGGAGGGAGACAAACCAAAAGAGACTCTTAATGTCATAAAACAAACTGCGGGGGGGGGGGGGAGGGGGGTTGGGAGAGGGTGATAGGGTTACATTATATGTTTAAATAAAAATAAAAATTAAAAAAAAAGAAAAAAGAAACGTTAAAAATTACTGATTGTATAAAGACAATTTCACTGCCATATCCCTAGGGCCTGCAAAAGAATCTGGCACTTAATATACATCTGTGACTATAGTGAGTGAACCTCACTTTCTAGAATTGCCTTGTCCTTACAAGTTCTATATTTTTGTAGAATCCTTGGCCATGTCATCATGGCTTTTCTTTCATGTGTTTTAAAATTTGTTTATAATAAGCTTACATTATAGAGGTATATCATGACTGATATACCTCTTTTCTCAGTATAAAAACTTTGTGAAGGGTGCCTGGGTGGCACAGTCAGTTAAGCATCCAGCTCTTGGTTTTGGCTCAGGTCGTGATCTCAGGGTTAAGAGATCGAGCCCTGCAACAGGATCCATGCTCAGTGCAGAATTGGCTTAAGATTCTCTTTCCCTCTGCTCCCTACATTCTCTTTCTCTATCTCTCTTAAATAAATAAATCTTGATAAAAAAAAAACCTTTGTGAAATTGCTATTTTTTGCCAAGTTTCCTGATATGATCATATTAGCAACAAATTTTTCTTTATTGCTCCGAATTAAGTACACAATAATAGGGCCCTTCTCTTTTGAGAGAGAAATGTCATCAAGTTTAGTCAATACTTTCATTGCATTCTTTTAGCAAATACTGGGTTATCTGAAATACTCTACCGTTATTATTATTATTATTATTACTTTTAGAGATGAAGGAGTTTATTGGACTTTTGTTATTATGAAAACATGTGCTTCTGTATGTTGTTTAGACAGAAGGCATTCATTCTTCATTGGACAACAAATCATAACCTCCGTGGATTTACAGCTGTAGAATATTTATTTTTAATTTCTTAATTTTAAAACTTAAGTTTTTATTTAAATTCCAATTAATTAACAATGTAATATTAGTTTTAGATGTACAATACAGTGATTCACCACTTTCATACATCACTCGCCACTCATCACAAGTGCACTCCTCATTTCACCCATCCTTCCTCCCATCTCTCTAAAAATATTCCACTGTTATTAAATCTTGTCTCTGTGCCAGTGTTAAAACTGTGTAAGGAAGCATTTTTACCTTCTGGTAGTCTGTAGTATATTTTTCACATTATCAGTGGTGGGAGACAACCATAGCATCTGTTCCAGTCTTAGAACGTTTGCCAAAACATGCCATGATCCGGTGCAAGTTTCTGATTCATACTAACGCACTAATCAGATGATATTTGATGTTCAGTTAATTTAGTGTAGTCTTTGGGTCAAAGTGAAATTTTACCCACATAATAAATCTTAGAGAATTTCTTGAGTTTAGAAAATTAGTTAAGTATTGTTAGATTGGATTGGTTCTAAGATGATAAAATGAAAATAAATGTAAGGAAAGTTCCATAAGTTTTAGGTAAAACCGCTTTGCAGCTAGAAGTTTTCAGGTTTTGTGTGAATTTACCTGGAGATTTTTGAGCTTTTAAGAAGTTCTTCCTTTCTGTTATACTTTCAGACTAAACTATTACTTTTTTTTGTTTTCTAGAGGAGTTTATATGAATACAACACCTTATATAAATAACAGCATTAAAGACTTTTGGTTTCTACTTATAAAGAAAAACAGGGCACCTGGGTGGCTCAGTGGGTTAAGCCTCTGCTTTTGGCTCAGGTCATGTCTCAGGGTCCTGGGATCGAGGCCCGTATCGTGCTCTCTGCTCAGCGGGGAGCCTGCTTCCCCCTCTCTCTCTGCCTGCCTCGCTGCCTACTTGTGATCTCTCTCTCTCTCTCTCTGCCAAATAAAAAAAATAAAATCTTTAAAAAAAAAAAAAGAAAAACAGTGGTCTTTATATTGGTATAGTTTATTCACAGCCTCTACTTACTGGTCACAGTATAATGGGAACCTCATAGTAGGCTTATATGGTATTTGAAGGGCCAAAATATGTTTCATAAGATACATGTGCTGCAGTTATTCCAGTAATAGGAAGCATTAGTCTTCTTCTTCCTTAGCACTTATTCTTGTTTTAGACACTATTTAATATATTTGCTCGCTCTCTCTCTATAATATGTACATATATAATATATTAGTTTCCTCATCAGTGGTAGATTAGCAAATAGCAGATTAGAAGAAGAGATGTGGGAAGCTACTTGTTGGCAGGCCACCTGGGCATCTGCAAGAAATCTGGGTTAATTCTGCAAATAAATGAATAGGAAAACTATTAAAGGCAGACATAAAAATAAAAACCCACAATGCTCACGTATTCTTGTGGCAGAACTCACCATCCCCACAGACTTGAGGACATTAACACTGAGGGCATTAACACTGCATAGTAATTGAGGTTCGTGACGATGACTAAATCAGTAAAGGTTTAATTATGTTCTGTAGATTATTTAGATAAAACAAAGAAGCACATCCACCTTATAAAGATTTCCATTCAGAATGGCTAACCTGACATATTTGATACCTAAAGGATGTAAAATTCCATGGAGAATTCCATGGAGAAGTGAAGAGCACTTCTTTGGTCTTCTTAGAAGGAGATGAGTAAATTTGTTTATTTGAAAATGTCTTTGAATGAGTTGGTTCAATGGTGTTAGTCATCACAGAAATGTCTTAAATTAAAAATTAAGTTGTTGAAAACAGCATGTTCATGCTGAGTAACATTTCTGACTCACTCATTATGGCAAGTATTCTTAAGTCTACATAAGGAGTAGTTTAAGGTCAAAGTAATTTCAGGAGGATGGAGGGAGAATCACAAAGAAACTTATTTTGTGTATTTTAAATTACCATTTTTATCTGAAAATGAGATAGGTGGTTATTCCTTTTTCTAGAAGTGCTAATTAGTATACTTAAATGAGTTATCAAGGAAAGATACTTCCTGGTGGTCTTGAATGGATCAATTTTTATTGGGAAACTATTTTCTGAAACATCAATACTTGAATAGTTTTTTCTTTCAATTGGCAAGAATACTACTGGATTCTGTTGTCTGATTAGAGAAGCCTTTTATGGGCCTTTTATCCTTTATTTTTGGTTTTTTCCCCCTTCTAACCCAAATTGTAACTCTGACTTTATAATGTAGCCTTTTAAAAATAACCCAGTTACATCACTATTCTAATGTCCCTTTTGTTTTCTTCCTTAACTTCCTTCCTATCTTAAAATCTTAGCATTGGGCGTAACCATAGAGGTCAGTTAATGTAAGGACTTGCATTATGGAAGAACCTTTTCTCTGGCATCCATAATAGATAGTCATTCATCTTCTCATGGAATATTTTCACTACTCCTAAGCAGCTCATTTGATGATTGATATCTCTAATTATTAGAAATTTATTCCTTTTGGGGCGCCTGGGTGGCTCAGTGGGTTAAAGCCTCTGCCTTCAGCTCAGGCCATGATCCCAGGGTCCTGGGATTGAGCCCCACGTCGGGCTCTCTGCTCAGTGGGGAGCCTGCATCCCTCCCCTTCTCTCTACCTACTTGTGATCTCTGTCTTTCAAATAAGTAAATAAAATGTTAAAAAAAAAAAAAGAAATTTATTCCTTTTACTTCATTGAGATGAAAACTTTGTAATTTCCACAGATTAATCTGAGTTCTGTTATTAGAAATCACATAGAATTTGGCAGCTCTGGAAATTCATGAGAGCAACAATCACTTCCCTACTTTCTATTCTCTTTTTCTAGGTTAAGCATCCCAATACATATGTATATTTTTATACATATACTGGACATAGAGTGTAGGGCTTGAACTTATGACTCCAAGATCAAGAGTCACGTGTCCTACTGACTGAGCCAGCCAGGCTTCCCAACCATTCCACTATCTTTCAATTATTTACCTGATGACATGTTTTCAAATTCCATCATTATCTTCTATCTCAACAGATTCTGGTTTTTAAAAAATAAACTGTTCAGATTTGAATGTAAGATTAAAGATGTACTATAAATAGTGATAAGTAAGGGATTGTTACTTTCCATGGTCTTCTGCATGGAGAGTGAAGCTCAGGATGTCAGCAGCTATGTTTGTATATCTCACTGTTGTAGCCCCGCAACTTAACCATATTGCCCAGAACCTGGTAATGTTTTCAAAAAATATATGTTGAGGAGTTAAATGAGTGCTCTGGTCACTGTGAATCTAGAAATGCAGCTGAAGATTTTTAGCTATTTTATAATTTTTTTCTGTTGGAGCACGTTCAGTCAAGAACTTAACGTCCAGGGCGCCTGGGTGGTTCAGTGGGTTAAAGCCTCTGCCTTCGGCTCAGATCATGATCCCAGGGTCCTGGGATTGAGCCTGGAATCTGCTTGGCAGGGAGCCTGCTTCCTTTCCTCTCTCTCTGCCTGCCTCTCTGCCTACTTGTGATCTCTGTCTGTCAAATAAATAAATAAAATCTTTAAAAAAAAAGACCTTAACATCCTTTTCTTATGAACTATTGTCAGATTGGATAACTCCATCCTGTTTATGTATAATACATGGTTAAACCTAAGTTATTCTTTTCTCCTTATGTTTATTCATTTATTGAACAAAAGTTGAGTGCCTACGGTGTTCTGTGCTAGGTAGCACAAATTCTATGCTAAGTGTTAAGTTCTCTGCTGGGTAGCAGAAGTTCTGTGCTAGGTACTAGGTGTACTATGGGTGAGAAAATAGCCCTCTTGTCATTGGTATTACAGTGTAGTTGGTGGTGGTGGAGTGGGGAAGATAGACATTAAGCAGTAAATGTCCAGTATGCTCTTTTTTTTTTTTTAAGATTTTATTTATTTATTTGAGAGAGAGAGAGGGAGAGAGGTCAAAAATAGGCAGAGAGGCGGAAGCAGGCTCCCCACTGAGCAGAGAGCCCGATGCGGGCCTCAGTCCCAGGACCCTAAGATCATGACCTGAGCCGAAGGCAGAGGCTCAACCCACTGAACCACCCAGGCGCCCTGTCCAGTATGTTCTTATCCATTGAGAGAGTCTGTGAAGGAAATAAGTAGGTTCTGGGATAGAAAACTGGAGAAGGGACTTATAGGGAGACTTTATAGATATTAGAGCAGTCAAGGAATGTTGTTTTGAGGAGGAATTATTCAAGCTGAAACTTCAATTAAACTTAAAGTCTGGTGAAGACACCGGGCATTTTGCAGGGGGGGAGGGTGTCTTCCAGTCTAAGGAAATTGCATGCACAGATGTCTTAAGTCAGGAAAGCACTTGGCTAGTGTGACTAGAATATAGAGGACAGGAGGAAAGTGGAACAAAATGAGGTCATAGAAATAACTCAAGGGGCTATAGTTCAGGTGAGAAGTGAAGAAACCTTGCACACCCACGGTAGCAGTATAGAAGGAGAAAAATGGACCGATTCTAAATACATTTTGGAGGTAGACTACAGAATAACAGGTGGGTTGGACTGGGAAGAGAAATGGACAAGGCTGACACAAGGACTGTGCTTCGTTTTCTAGTTTGAGCTACTTGATGGTAGGATTAAGCGCTTCACTGTGGATAGGAGAAAGAGAGAACCAAGAGTTTAATTTTGGACATGTTGTATTGAGATGCTTATGAGATAGCCACCCCTCTTTCTCTCTTCTGTTTTGGTTCTATTGCTATATCTCTTTTATTAAGCCATTTATCAGAGTGGGTCAAGGAAGGTGTGTTATAAAAATGCCTCAGACTGAAACAGGAGACTGCCTGGGTTAATGAGAAGCATGCTAATGAAATCAGCTAGAAAAACTAAGGGGAATGGTAGTTCTTAAGCTTTGGTTGCAAGGCTTTTCAAGTTTCTCTGCCCTGTATTAGTTTCAGCTTCCCTAGGGATCCCCATTGTGAATTATTTCCCTGATAACCTGAATTTACCCAATCATGCGTTGAGTTTCTCTCTGACTCTAACCTCTCCTGCTTCTACTTTGTTTACCTACTTCCCTGCTTAAAAACCTGCAGTAGTTCTCCACTGCCTTCAGGATAAAGTATGAGCTATTTTTTTTTTAAGATTTTATTTTTTTATTTGACAGAGGAAAGAGCACGAGTGGTGGGGAGTGGCAGAGGGAGAGGGAGAAGCAGACTCCCCACTGAGCACGGAGCCCAATGTAGGGACCTTTGTAGGGGCCTTTTGGGGGGTATGTTTGAAATGGGCTCAATCCCAGGACCTTGAGATCATGACCTGAGCTGAAGGCAGCCCTTAACCAACTGAGCCAGCCAGATGCCCCTAATGTCTGAACTATTAAACATGTTATTCATGTCTTTCATAATGTCTTCTTTCCTTTTCTTTCACTTTCTCCCCATTCCCTGTTCACATACACTCTATGGAAAGAGAAAGATGTACATGAGTGGTGGACTGAAACTGGTGGGAATGGAGGTGGTCTTGGCCAGATTGAACACCCTGTCCATAAATTTTAAAAAATATTTTATTTATTTACTTGAGAGAGAGACAGTGAGAGAGAACATGAGCGAGGAGAAGGTCAGAGGGAGAAGCAGACTCCCCATGGAGCGGGGAGCCCGATGCAGGACTCGATCCCAGGACTCCACATCCTGACCTGAGCTGAAGGCAGTTGCTTAACCAACTGAGCCACCCAGGCGCCCTAGCCTGTCCATAAATTAACAGATAGAGGTTTCTTGAGCAGAGAACAGTGAGGTAGAAGCATCTGTAGTACTAAGTTTTAGAAAGACAGATACTATTCTGGGAATTTACAATAGAATCACTACCCTGTTGTGTATTAATAGTTTTATTTTAAAGCATGACTTGGGTCTATGATCTGAGGCAAATTTTTAAACCTTCCAGAACCTGTTCATTTATTTGGGAAATGAAAACATCTTCCTTATGGAGTAGTTGTAATATAACACAGTAAAGTATGTAGGATAGTGGGTGGTATTTAGTAGCTACTCAGTAAACACTATCTACTATTATTTCTGTTAGAATTAATTTTCAGTGGTAACTATTCTAACCTTACTTCCTTCCACTTCCCTTTTGTAGCACTATTCCAACCAGTTGGGACTACTTACTAGTTCCTGAGTAGTTACAGTATTCTTAGTCATGCCAGTTCCCTTGTCTGCAATTCCATTTGCCTTTTGCACTTCAAGTTTTTTTCCGTTGACATCTTATACTCATCCTTCAAAGCGTGACTTAAAAACCACCTTTTCTGTGGTGCCTGGGTGGCTCATTTGGTTCAGTGTCTGACTCTTGATCTCTGCTTAGGTCTTGATCTCATAGTCATGAGTTCGAGTCCTGTGTTGGGCTTCATGCCTACTTGAGGAGCCTACTTAAAAAAGCCAAACCAAACCACTTTTTCCTCATGGCCTTTTGTGATCACTCTAATTGAAAGTTCTTTCTTTAGGTGTGCCTGGGTGGCTCAGTGGGTTAAAGGTCTGCATTCAGCTCAGGTCATGATCCCAGGGTCCTGGGATAGAGCCCTGCATTGGGCCTCTCTACTGAGCAGGGAGCCTGCTTCTCCCTCTCCTTTTGCCCCTCTCCCCTGTGCACTCTTTCTCTCTCAAATAAATAAAATATACTTTTAAATTTTTTATTAACATATAATGTATTATTTGCTTCAGGGGTAACAAGTCTGTGAATCATCAGTCTTGCGCAATTCGCAGCACTCACCATAGCGCATACCCTCCCCAATGTCCATCACCCAGCCAGACTATCCCTCCCACCCCCACCCAGCAACCCTCAGTTTGTTTCCTGAGATTAAGAGTCTCTTATGGTTTGTCTCCCTTCCTGGTTCCATCTTGTTTCATTTTTTCTCTCCCTTCCCCTCATGACCCCTCACCCTGCCTCTCAAATTCCTCATATCAGAGAGCTGATATGATAATTGTCTTTCTCTGATTGACTTATTTCGCTTAGCATAATACCCTCTATTATTTTTTTAAAAACCTCATGGTTCTACTCATGAGGCCTTGTCTGATTAAGCATCAGGTACTGCTTGGTGTTTTAGTTGTTTATATATACAGGTTGCCCCTGCTCTCTGAAAGTAGAGTATTCCTATGAAACCTTTTTGTAAGCTGAAATGGTGAAAAGCAAAGAAGCAGTTATTTATTCATTTATATGGAGTTATTTATTCATTTGTTTATAAGCAAAGAAGCATTCATTTATATGGGGAACTTTTCTGGGTTCCCAGACCCCAAAAATAACCACTCTTAAAGCTTTTCTGTTATCTTAGGACACAACTGGCTAATAGACACAGAAAGTAAGTTGAGACAAGTCACAGATGCTCATAGACACAGTTCAAGACTATAGTGACCTGATGCTAAGATGGGGAGTGTAGCTCCTGGGAAGCAGCTTGGTGGTGCCATCCTATTGCAGCTTAGGGCGTGTGCTGCCTCTGTACTGGCTTCCTGCAAAACACATGCCCGGGGGCGCCGGGGTGGCTCCATTGGTTAAGCATCTGACTCTTGATCTCAACTCAGTCTTGATCTCAGGGTTGTGAGTTGAAGCCCCATGCTGGGCTCCATGCTAAGCTGCTTTAAAAAAAAAAAAGAGAGAGAAATTAATAAATTAATGGCCTCCCTTCTCCAGAAAAAGAAAGAAAAAACCACAAACAAATGCTGAATGCCATTCTCGCTTTCCACTTCTTTCGTAAAAGTGCAAATCCTCTTCAGACTTCTTTCAGTAAGTGAAAACAGGCATAGATGGTCCCCAGTTTACGATGGGTTGATTTACAATTTTTCTGACTTTACGATAGTACAGAAGCTATTATGCATACAGTAAAACTATACTTTGAATTTTGAATTTTGCTATTTTCCTGGGCTGGTGGTATGTAATATCATGCTCTCTTGTGATCTTTAGAAGTAGCAGCAGTGAGCCACACAGTTCACAGTCACCCATGCAAGCATGAGGGTAAACAACCAATGCACTTAAAACCATTCTGCAACCAGTTTTTCACTTTCAGTACAGTATTCAGTAAATTACATGAGATATTCAACACTTTATAATGCTTTGTGTTAGATGATGTTGCCTAACTATAGGCTGATGTAAGTGTTCTGAGCACATGCAAGGTAGGCTAAACTATGATGTTCCCTGGGTTAAGTGTATTAAGTGCACTTCAGCTTACAACATTTTCAGTTCACTATGGGCTTATCAGGACATACCTGCATCATAAGTGGAGGAAGATCTGTACTCATTAGGTCTTTTTTAAATAAGCAAAGTGGCATAACTCAAACTTGTCTCTCTAAGAATTGTGTATTATTCTTCTTGGGTCCCTTTTCAGTTGCTAAACCCAAACCTTAAACATGATTAATACTCAGTAAACCTTCATAGGTGTTCACAGAGCTAACTTGAAGAGTATTACTAATACCTAAATCATTACACTTCATCCATAAGTGGTGATCCTAAGGAATTTTCTTAGTGGTGCCAAACTGTAGTGTTTTTTTCAAAGTTGTTCACCCAAGAAGCATTAATGGAGTACTGACTGTACTAATGTTAGAGAGAGGTACAAAAAAGAAGAAAGATATTATCTGGCCCTTGCAGATCTGCTCAGTATCCTATTTTTAAATATCTGATTTGCCTGAAGTCAACAGATGCACACTGTTAAAACGAGTTTATCTTGTTTTATACCAAATGGGGTGTAATTCCAAGGGTTTGAAAGATTAGGATTGAGATTGAATGGGAACTCATTGCTTTGTTTAAAGTGCTGATTTTTTTTTAAATCAAAAGACTTCTTTCTGACATTAAGTAAATAGATACCTCCTTTTGGATTTTGTATCCAGAATGAAAAGGATATCATTTACTGCAAACAGGAAGGGCCTGTTTGTAGAGCATTTATCCTGTCTTTGCTGCTTGGTTTCTTTATATCTTTTCCTCTGGTTACCCATCTTATCATTTGTAACAGGAAGAACTTGGCTGCAGGTTTAACAGATTTGTCAGGGTGAGTTTATTTGAGCTTTTAGTAAATGGTCCGTAGGATATTTTCTTTCTGCTGTTTAGTTTTTGCTTAATTTTGATTGGCCTCAGAGCTAACTGGAGATAGTTGCCTGGTTTATTGTTTGCATTTAATATTCTCTCTAACCCCACTCTCCTTTGCTTTTGTGGGGCTTACTAAATAATGTTGCTACCCATGTGTACATGGCTGGAGAGAACATGCATGAGAACTTTCCTTAATAAATTATTTTTATTTTTCCTTGCATACTCTGAATTGTAGCATCGTTGCTGAATACTAACTACATTGCCCGATTTCCTGATTGTTTTCCTGTATTGAATATATGATATTACCCAAAGTTGGTTTCAGTATGTTCCTTCCAGTAGAATTCTTTTGTCATTCTACTTGTATGCCTGTTCCTTATGTTGTGCTCAAATCCATTTTTTTACTTATGTTCAGTTTTTCACACATGTCCAGTTATGTGGCAAAACGTGTCAGTTTTGCATTGATAGATGTTATTATCTAATTCTTTAATCATGTCTTTTTTATTTAAAAATATTTATTGAGCACCTAATATTTAATCAGACATGTCTGCGTATTTGTGAGTTTCTGCTAAATAAGACAGAGATGCTGTCCTCTTGTGCTGTACATTCTATTATGGAGGGCAGACAATTCAAAAAAAGGAAAAAAGAAAAGTAAATAAGCAAGGTAATTTTTGACTATAAGTGCTATACAAAGAGTTAAAATGTGGTGATTTGATAGTGTCTTGGTAGCTAATTTTTTAAAATTTGATTTAATTAATATACAGTGTTATATAATAATTCCACTATTGTGTGTTTACCCAAGGGAAATGAAAATACTAATTTGAAAAGATATATGCACCCCTATGTTTATTGCACTGTTGTTTACAATAACTAAGATATGGAAGCAACCTAAATGTTCATCAGTAGAGAAGCGGATAAGGAAGATGTGGTAACTATATATAATGGAATATTACACAGCCATAAAAAGGATGATTTGCGCCATTCATGACAACATGGGTGGACTTAGAAAGTATTATGTGAAGTGAAATTACTCAGACCAGGAAACACAAATACCATATGATTCCACTCATAAGTGGGATCTAAAGCAATAACAAAACAACAATGAATGAATAAACAAACAAAAAGCAGAATCAGACCTATAAGCCTGTAATTGCAGAGAACAAACTAATGGTTGTCAGAGGGGAGGAGGTTAGAGGGTTGGGCAAAATGGATGAAGGGTAGTGGGAGTACAGGCTTCCAGTTATGGAATAAATAAGTCATGGGAGTAAAAGACACAGCATAAGGGATTCAGTTGATATTGTAATGGCGATGTATTCATGGTACATTCATGTACATTCAAATAGCCAACTTGTGGTGAACATAGCATAAGGTATAAACTTGTTGATTCACTTCATTCATATGCCTTGATCATTCATTCCTAAATGTGTCAAAGAGATCATACCAGTGGAGATACCAAGAACACTGACTCTGGGCAAGTGTCATGACTACTTGGACAATTTGGAATTGCCATAGCTCTATATTAAAATTTTTAATTGCCTTTTGATTAAGCAACAAAAAGAATTCTGAAACATGTTAGTGATTCAGCTTCCATGTTTAACAACATGTTGCCTTTTTTGCTTCACTCATTAATTCAGTGGGCATTTGTTGAGCATTTCTTGTGTCAAGTATTTTTCACTTTTCATATTCTACTTTCCAAAAGTAGCTTTTTGCTATCTTTATTTCTTAGGCATTTTGAGTACATTCCAAAAGTAATAGCGTTTTTTTTTTTAATGTCTTGCTACTCAAAGAGTGGTCACTGGGCCAGCAGCCCTGGTAACATCTGGGAGCTTGTTAGAAATGCAGAATCTCAGGCTCCATTCCAGACTTGCTGAATCGGAATCAAGATTCCCTAGGTGATTTGATGCACATTAAAATTTAACAAGTCCATGTATAGCATATGGATTGTTACCATCTGTGTGTATTTTTTTTAAACAATTGAGTACTTTTACTCATTCAGCTACTTTCTTAGAGACTCCCTTTCATGTGAAAGCAATTATAGGAATATCCTTGGAGGATCTTTTCTATTTTTAAAACTCTATGAAAAAATTATAAAACACAGGAGTAGGTAAATACTCTTCATTTACAGAGAGATGCAAATAAAAGACTGTTAGAAGTGGGGCGTAAGTGGTTTTCATATCTGCTAAAACTTTCACAAAAGATTTGTAGTTTTTAAAAATAGATTTTTATGAGAGACCTTGCTGCAAAGTCTGTCATATGGGAAGATTTTAATACAGAAGTGCTTTCAGAACCTTTTCCATAGGGTGAATGATAAAGTCGTATCTGAAACCCATGGTAAATAATGCTAAGTTTTCATCCTGTCCTCTCTTTATTTTTGCAAAGGAAGTATGAAGTAAACTGATGCTATCAAATCAAATCATTACTCTTCTAGAATAAATAGTAGTTTGATATCTGGCTTTTCTTTCTGGTGGTTCGATTACTTAGAGATTAAAGAAAAAGACTTTTAGAAAAGTCAGTTGCCTACTCCTAATATGAGGAGGAACTGATGACAATTTTATTTCTTTTATTTAAGTACAAGTGTAACTCGGGTAAAAAACTAAGAATGTAGATTGGTCGGTAAATGTTTTAAGTAGTGTTTATAAAGACTGAATTGCATATTTTATTAGCACAGAGTAATTTTTGTGACTTAGTAAATGAGAATAGAAAATGTGCTTTGGTGAATTTTTTATTGCTTAAAATATGTTCATATTTTTATTGCTTAAAATAGTTGCCAGGAGAAATACATCGTAGGTAGAGAGAACAGCAAGTGCGAAGAGCCTGAGAAAGGAATGAGCTAAATGTAGTTCATTAATTTGGATTGTGAACATTCAGATAAAATTACTTCTTCTAAATAACGTGAAGCAGATGTGAAGAGAATGTAAATGCTACTTTTTGAGTGGAGTGCTTTTAAGTATAGGAGTGAATCAAAGTGTGAGATCATTAATAGTCAACTTTATTTTCTTTTTAAGATTTTATTTATTTATTTATTTGAGAGAGAGACAGAGATAGCAAGAGAGAGAACAAGCTGGGAGTAGAGGGAGAAGCAGACTCCCCAATGATCAGGGAGCCCAATGTGGGGCTCAATCCCAGGATGCTGGGATCAAGACCTCTGCCAAAGGTAGATGCTTAACAGACTGAGCCCATCCCTGATGCTGCCAGGCACCCCTAAATCTCTCTTCTCTATTTTGTTTATTTATTTTTCTGTTATTTTTCCATTTTTCTCTATTGTAATAATTTCACTATTCTTAAAAATGCTGAGCATGGAAAATCATATTATTCAGAAGGAAAAAAGGTCTTAAGGAACTTAAAGGAGGATAATTCTGCAAGAGACTATAATTTAGTATTATAATATGAAAAATGTAAGGAATTTTTGATGATTATTTTAATCATATACTTGTCATTGTTTTCTGGTAAATGATCAGAATTCTCATGTGCTGTTCTTAGTAGAGAAGTCTATGCGTTTTAAGAAATATAAAGAAAAAGAACAATAAAGAGTTGGGGACCTTTTAATCTCATCATTTCTTGGGGTATAGGGATGTTTGCAAAGAATAATTCCTGCAAACTGTGCACCTTTATTAGATTGATACCCTCAAAGCATGGTATACAAATAAGATCTTTTTTAGGAAAGATAAAATGGTATTTGCTATATACAGTCAGAGCATTGAATTTGAAATATGCATTTCACTAATGTGGCCTCAGGGGTAAGGTAATTTCTCTGTGTGCATATATTTAGCAAGTGAAAGCATTAATAATTTATTCGGGATGTATAGGTGAGATATTTTTGTACATTATTGGAAGGTCTCATGCTTAATGGACTGGAGTACTGTCTGTGGGTGATTAAGTACCTGAATATATTAATTTTGGCACACTTGACATGATCTAGGGTTTTGCTTACAGTAATCAGTTTTGATTATAAGAGTTCTCCTCTCTTTTTAATAGCAACATCATGACAACAGAGAAGAATTTAGTGGCTGAAGCTGAAAATTCACAGCACCAACAACAGAAGGAAGAAGGTGAGGGAGGCACAAATTCAGGCCAACAAGAAACTCAGCTGGAGGAGGCTTCTCAGCAGGCAGCTGAGGGAGATAATCAGTGTGAGCAGAAGCTGAAAACATCTAATGGAGATACTCCTACACATGAAGACTTAACCAAGAACAAGGAGCGGACATCAGAAAATAGGGGCCTGTCACGGCTGTTCTCCTCATTTCTCAAAAGGCCTAAGTCTCAGGTTTCTGAGGAAGAAGGCAAAGACGTAGAGTCAGCTAAAGAGAAATGTGAAGGAGGTCAGAAAGAGATAGAATTTGGAACCAGTCTTGATGAAGAGATCATTTTAAAAGCCCCAATTGCAGCTCCTGAACCTGAACTCAAAACAGACCCATCCTTGGATCTTCATTCATTAAGCAGTGCAGAAACACAGGTAAGGATGTATGAATGAGGGAGGTGTGTAATGAAGACTGCGTTGACTGTATTTTTCACTTAATAACATTTGCCATTATTTCTTACTAACCAGTTGACTTAGGCATTGATAAGAATAAATAACATGAAGCTTTGGAATTTCTGTTGTGAACAAATTAATGTAATCAATGGAAACTTGACTTTTTAGAAGATACACTCTATACTTTTATATTTACATTTTATAGAGCAAAGAAAACAAAATGAAAGAGAACTATTTATCAAATGGGTTTATTCAGCCTATATATCAATTAGCTGTGATAATAGAACAAGTCCAAGATTTTTTTGTTGAACATATGATGTATTATTTGCTTCAGGAGTACAGGTCTGTGAATCATTAGTCTTAAACAATTTGCAGCACTCACCATAGCACATACCCTTCCCAGTGTCCATCACCCCGCCATCCTCTCCCTACCCCCCCACCTCCCCAGCAACCCTGTTTGTTTTCTGAGATTATGAGTCTCTTATGGTTTGTCTCCCTCCCTGGTCCCATCTTGTTTCATTTTTTCCTCCCTACCGCCCCCATGACCCCCTGCCCTGTGTCTCAAGTTCCTCATATCAGAGAGATCATATGATAATTATCTTTCTCTGACTGACTTATTTCGCTTAGCATAATACCCTCTAGTTCTATCCACGTTGTTGCAAATGGCAAGATTTCATTTCTTTTGATGGCTGCATAGTATTCCACTGTATATATGTTTGCCACATCTTCTTTATCCACTCATCTGTTGATGGACATCTAGATTCTTTCCATAGTTTGGCTACTGTGGACATTGCTGCTATAAACATTCGGGTGCACATGCCCCTTCGGATCACTACATTTGTATTTTTAGTGTAAATACCCAGTAGTGCAATTGCTGGGTCGTAGGGTAACTGTTTTCAACTTTTTGAGGAACCTCCATACTGTTTTCCAGAGTGGCTGCACCAGCTTGCATTTCCACCAACAGTGTAGGAGGGTTCCCCTTTCTGTGCATCCTTACCAGCACCTGTCATTTCCTGACTTGTTAATTTTAGCCATTCTGCAAGTCCAAGATTTTTAATGAGAGGTGGGAAAAGGTGAGGTGGTTTAAAGTTCATTTTGTTGGAATTCTTAGGAGTGGGACAGTTTATCTGCAAATGTGGTCCTTTTTTTTTTTTAAAGATTTTATTTATTTATTTGACAGACAGAGATCACAAGTAGGTAGAGAGGCAGGCAGAGAGAGAGGAGGAAGCAGGCTCCCCGCTGAGCAGAGAGCCCGATGTGGGGCTCGATCCCAAGACCCTAGGATCATGACCCGAGCCGAAGGCAGAGGCTTTAACCCACTGAGCCACCCAGGCACCCAAATGTGGTCCTTTTATGAAAGTCCTCAAAAAATCTATGTAGTAGATTCAAGCTGTCCACAGTTTTGTGCTAGGTTTGAGCCATGCCTGCCTTATTTTTATTGTTTTCTCCAACCAGATCATACTACCAGAGTGTTAGTTATAGATAAGGAAGGCTAGCTCTTTATATCACCTTTGATATATCACCTACTACTGTAATATACAGTAGTTTGGGGCCTTAATTTTGTCACAGTTACACTTTGTTATTAAAGAGTGATCATTGGGTTAGCAACATTGGAGCTTGTTGGAAATGCAGAATCTTGGGCTCTACTCCGGACTTGCTGAATCAGAATCTGTATTTTAACAAAGATTGCTGGGTAGTTTGATGCACATTAAAACTTAACAAGTACACATATAGCATGTACTAAACATGGGTTGTGAATTTATCTGTTCAAAAAGATATTGAAAGTGTTAGTAGTATAACTGAAACTATTTTCTAGGAATCCCATTTGTTTTTAGCCTTAAAACAAATTAAAAGCTATTTTAAAGGGGTTTTTATTTTTGAAGCATGTGAGCATTATTTCTATTGTTAAAAATATAAATCCTATATGTTTTTGGTATAGGTCTCAGGTTTGGGCTACACAGTTTAATTAGATTTTTCTAAAAATATTGCATTTCTATATATTGTATTTCTAGAAATACTACTTGTATATAAAAAGTGCTAACAGTAAAATTTAAGATAAAGTTGTAGTTACATACTTGCTATTTATGAAACAATGTTGAAAAGAAGATTTACTGTATAGTGTAATAGTAAGCATGCAGGCTATATGGGGTGCCTGAGTGTCTTACTCAGTTAAGTGTCTGCCTTTGGTTCAGGTCATAATCCCAGAGTACTGGGATTGAGCATTGGGTTCTCTGCTTAGCAGGGAGCCCGCTTCTCCCTCTCCCTCTGCCTGCCATTCTGCTTACTTGTGCATTCTCTCTCTCTGCCAAATAAATAATACAATCTTTAAAAATCAATAAGTAAAGCTGCAAGCTATGAAGTCAGTCTAGAAAATCATAGCCGAGTGACACTTTTGCTTTATCAGTTTCCTCCTCTGTGCAATGAGAATAAAATTCACCTCCTTTGGCTATTAGAGGATTAAAAAGATAAACACGGAAGGCTCTTAAGACATTGCCTGCCACTCATTAAATGTTAGTTATTATTACTTAACATGAACAGTAAAGGCAAAGAAACCTTATGCATTTTAATATCATTAATTTAATTTTATTTTAGAAATACCAGAAGAGTTAAATTACATTATCTTTTAGGAAGCCTTGTACTTTGAGGAAATTTTTAACTGCCTTTTTTCTCATCTGCTTTATGCAGGGAAAATCCATATTTTGTTTTAGTTAGCATTGGAATCAGGGCTGGTCTATTTTATCTAAAGATCATAACATTTGTACTGAAGCTGAAACAGATGATGGACAAAGTTAACTTTAGATTTAACTGAAGTTTCATTCACTGAAACTTTATTAAATCAGAATCGTGATAGATTATATGCAGGTGTTTAAATATAAAGAGAAAGAAAACAGTACTGTTAATAAATCTCAAGGAGATACTATTTATTTTTTTAAAAAAGATTTTATTTATTTACCTGGCAGGCAGAGATCACAAGCAGGCAGAGAGCCAGGCACAGAGAGAGGGGGAAGCAGGTTCCCCGCCTAGCAGAGAGCCCGCTGTGGGGCTTGATCCCAGGACCCTGAGATCATGACCCAAGCCAATGGCAGAGTCTTAATCCACTGAGCCACCCAGGGGCCCCAAAGAGATACTGTTTAAAGGAGAAAACTATTTTGGGCTTTTTAGAAGCCAGTAATTATAATCAAAACCTTGTGGATCAGAACCTTATAGGTAAGGGTTTATTTGTTTAACCATATTTCTGTATGTGTGATAGAGTTTCACTCGAGTGGTCCTTTTGTATCCAGGTTTTTAAAAGATTTTATTTATTTATTTGTTAGAGAGAGAGAGAGACAGCGAGCACAGGCAGACAGAGAGGCAGGCAGAGGGAGAAGCAGGCTCCCTGCCGAGCAAGGAGCCCGATGTGGGACTCCATCCCAGGACGCTGGGATCATGACCTGAGCCAAAGGCAGCCACTTAACCAACTGAGCCACCCAGGCGTCCCGTGTATCCAGGTTTTTTAAAAGTAAGTTTGCATCATAGGACTGTGCCAGTCTTTATGTCTAGTACCTTGGATTTTTCAGAAGCCATATGTCAATTTTTAATGTTTATTCATTCATTCAACACATATTTATTGAAAACCTACTATGTGTGCCAGACTCTAAGCTGGATATTATTGGTACAATATGACAAAGAGGTTTAAGATCATGAATTCTGGAGCCAGACTGGTATGTAACTTATTAACTGAATGATGCTGGACGAGTTACTTTACCTTCTCGGGCTTCAGTTTCTTTCTTTCTTTTCTTTTCTTTTTTGTTTTTTAATTTTAATTCCAGTATTGTTAACATACAGTGCTATATCAGTTTCAGATGTAAAATATAGTGAGCTGACAATTCTATACATTACTCATTGCTCATCATGATAAGTATTCTTGATCCCCCTTGCCTATTTTTTTTTGTTTTTTGAAATTGGGTTGTTTTTATTTTTTTTTTTAAGATTTTATTTATTTATTTGACAGAGAGAGAGAGAGATCACAAGCAGGCAGAGAGGCAGAGAGAGAGGGAGAAGTGGGCTCCCTGCTGAACAGAGAGCCTGATGCGGGGCTCCATCCCAGGACCCTGAGATCATGACCTGAGCCAAAGGCAGAGGCTTAACCCACTGAGCCACCCAGGCACCCCAGTTTTTACTTTTTTCATATCATAAACTTAATTTCTTTTTAAAAAACTTTAATTCCAATGTAGTTAACATGCAGTGTTATATATTAGTTTGAGGTGTATGATATAATGAGGATAAAGTGAGTTCATATAAATAATGCTTTTAGAATAGTAACTGACCCATTTTAATTGTTGTTATTATAAAACAAACATAATCCCTACTCTTGATGACTTTATAGTCTAACGGAAGAGACAAAAAATTAGTAAATACAAAATAATTATTTATTATAAGAAATTTTAAGAAAGCAATAAACAGGGTACTGACATAAATAGTAGAGTGGGGATATGATAGGTAAGATAGCCAATTGAAGGCTTCTTTGAAGAGGTTACATTTAAAAGGGTCATGAAGGATGGGAAGGAGCCTTTTAGTCCACCTCCAATATCTAATTCAGTAGCTAAATAATTAAGTCCCTTTTCCTTTATGTCAACCTTATATTCTGAAAGAAAAGAATTAATGAGGTTTAGTTAAGAATCTTTCAGCAGTTTTATTATGTTGGAAGTAAGAAAGTATGTGTCAAAATGTTGTTTCACTTACCTGTAAAACTTTGGGATGACTTCATGATAACCTTAGGAAACCCAGATTTCAATGTCTCTTGCTTCTTAGAATCTTCTTCCCATTGGGCATGATTGATAAAAGGTAGAAAGGAGTTAACTGATAGTTAAATTTGTTAGCCTAGTTTATATATTGTTTTATGCTCTAAAATTGGTCCCAAGATTCTCTCTTAGCCATTCATAAGATTTAGAACATGTGATAAATCACATCGCATTTTACACTTCATAAAGCTACCTTGCTAAAATTGCGGAGCATGGGGGAGAGATGGTAAGGTTTTGATAAACTTTAATAATGTATAATGGCAGGATGCCTGAGTGGCTCAGTGTTAGGTGTCTGCCTTCAGCTCAGTCACAATCCCAGGGTCTTGGGATTGAGTCCTGAATGGGGCTCCTTGCTTAGTGGGGAGCCTGCTTCTCCCTCTGCCTTCTTTTTTTTTTTTTTTTTAAAGATTTTATTTATTTATTTGTCAGAGAGAGAGAGAGAGAGAAAGAGCAAGCACAGGCAGACAGAGATGCAGGCAGAGGCAGAGGGAGAAGCAGGCTCTCTGCCGAGCAAGGAGCCCGATGTGGGACTCGATCCCAGGACGCTGGGATCATGACCTGAGCTGAAGAAGGCTGCTTAACCAACTGAGCCACCCAGGCGTCCCTCTCCCTCTGCCTTCTGCTCCCCATGCTTTTGCTCTTTCTCTCTCTGAAAAATAAATAAATAAAATCTTTAAAAAAATATATAATGGTATAGTCAGGAAGAATATATAATGCTGAGAGCCATAGATTGGTGTCCTGTAGTTTGCCTGAAAACTTCATTTGTTGATTTGAAAGATAGGATTCTACCTGAGAAGTTTTGAGGATAGCATAGTGTATAGATCTTTTAGGATACCGTAATATCTTTTTTTTTAAAGATTTTATTTATTTGTTTGACAAAGACATAGAGAGAAAGGGAACAGAAGCAGCGGGAGTGAATGAGGGAGAAGCAGGCTTCCCTCTGAGTAGGGAGCCAGATGTGGGGCTCAATCCCAGAACCCTGGGATCATGACCTGAGCTGAAGGCAGCCACTTAATGACTGAGCCACCCAGGTGCCCCTCATAATATCTTTCATCTTAATATCACCTATATTTCTTTTAACAGTTTTTCTAATTCACCACATTCATTGGTAGCATTATTATAGTTATTAAAATGTATACAGCACATTTTGTGAAATGTCTTTATTACTGACTTGGTATCATGGATATGCAGCCCGCTCAGGAAGAACACAGAGAAGATCCAGACTTTGAAACTAAGGAAGGAGGAGACCTTGAAGAGTGCTCTAAAATAGAAGTAAAAGAAGAAAGTCCTGAGTCAAAAGCAGAAAGAGAATTAAAAGCTTCCCAGAAATCAGTCAGAAGACACAGAAACATGCATTGTAAGGTTTCTTTGTTGGATGACACAGTTTATGAATGTGTTGTGGAGGTGAGTGCATTTTAATTGCCATAGTCATAATTCTTACAAATTCTTTCACATAGGGTTGAGTAAGTAGTTCCAGTGACTGTTTCCAGGGACTGAAATGTTAATAGGGATTTTCTGGAAGTGGAGGTCTGGAACGATTGTTACTGAGTCTTACTTTCTTCTCCAGTTTTGTCTGTATCTGCCAAAACTTTGAATCGAGCATGTGTTACTTTTATAATCCAAAACAATTTTGTTTAAAAACAATTGGTTGTTATTTATAGAGTGACTTGCCATGACTAGATTTTCCAGGTAGCCTTAATTTCTGATATGAAGTCTAGCTATCCTCATAATTATATTTGTGAAAAAGTTACTGGGTGGCCATTTTTGCTGTCCCAGATCTAAACTGTAATAAGCCTTGGTTTATTCAATACATTTCTTTAGCCCTATGAAATAGGATATAAAAAATTTAAGTCAAGTAATGCCATTTTTTAGAATACTTTATTGTTTTCTGAAAAAATAAGTGATCGAGTCAGGATTGAATAAAAATGTGTTACTTGCTTATTTTTTGCTCCTTCAAGACAAGATAAAATCCCTAAAAATCTACTAATCATTTTTTTTAACTGGAGCAGTATTTATCTGTTGTGATATGCTTGATATTAAGCAATGTGATTATTACTAATAATAGCCTTTATTGATAAAATGTATATAATTCACATATATTTGTATTTTAGGTAATTAATTATGACTTGAATTATTTATATGCAAATGCAAATCTATCAAAGCACTAATAGTCTAAAATATCATCCTATATCTATCAATAGACATTCCCTCTCCAAGTTTTAAAAAAAGAAATCAAGAAAAGTACACTATTCCACTTTGAAAATAGCTGCTGTCCTGGTAACTAGGGACTTATGGTCTGTTCTTTCTGCTTCTCTCCACTAGCTAGTTGAGAGATGGAAAAAGCTATTTCACACATTCTTCCCATTTGGACCAATGTCCAGATCTGGGTTCTTTATACCTGAAACATTTGGGGGCAGATATGTTTCAGAATTCAAAATACTTTGGTTTTAGAAAGGCAGTAAATACTTTGGCTGCATATTTCATAACACACCCAGCAGGGTGTGTGGCAGTACCAGGATTCATTCTAAGACCGGTACATAAAGACCATAAATAGCCTCATAATAGTTAAGGTCAGAATTTGCCTTCAAACGAACTTTGGAATCTGCCCGCCACCCCCGAAAATTTTACTTTTTAGAGCTTCTGGATTTTGGAATTATAAATAAGGGAGTAGGGACCTGTACATGAAGACTCCCCAGATCAATTCTGTCATTTGGAGTGAAAACATAAGAGAGAAAAAAATGAAGAAAATGATTACAAGAGATGGGTTAAGTCTGAAAATGAATTAATAGCTATATGAATTATTAACAGTCATTAAAAATAACTCATGGAGAGCATGTGTGTGTGTCAAAAATGATTTCTAACTTTTTTGAAGTATTTTAAAAAATATATTTCTCAGAGATCATTAGCATGTTTGATTTTTTTCAACAATTTCATTAGGTAGGATAGATATAAATAGTCTTACAGTTTCACATATAAGAAAGCTAATGTTCAGAATTATTAATAGAATTGATCTAGGTTGTAAATGGAGGAGCCAGAACTTTGGATAACTCTAAGTTAGGCTAACTAGGAATATTAGTACCCAAATTTGGCAGTGGTTTTATTTTCTAGGTAAAGAAACCTTAAGAAAATGATTCATAGCACAACTAAAAAAGGCATCGCAAATGGTAATGTCTGTAGGGTATCTAGACTTCGTGCATTTTTCAGCAAGGAGCTGAGACGTAGCTCATTCTCTTGGGACATTTGGTCTGAGAACGGCTGCATGTCTGAATGATTTCCATAGTCACAATTAACTGTCAGTGTTGACATTAGAGTCAGTGAATTTAGGTGGTCATGTTGACAGCAGCCCATAGCAAGCTTCAGGGAAATACTGCACCAAAAATAAAGATTGTGATGTTTAAGATGGAGGCCGGGAATGGTTGATGAAGGGAAGGTAAAATTTTGCTTTGAATTCTAGCACTATTTCTAAGCCCCTATAAGTGTGTTGCATATTTAAGATGACAAATTAAGAAACAGGATTTTTATAATCCATATTGTTCTACTTCTACCATATAAACCATCTGAAAAGTGGTGGTAACCAAGGATAAAAGAGGAAATTGGGAAGTGACATTTTATTTTATTTGGTGATAAACACAAGAATAAGAGGAAACCTCAGAATATGTATGTCTTTGCAGAAACATGCAAAGGGGCAAGATTTGCTTAAACGAGTGTGTGAGCACCTCAATCTTTTGGAAGAGGACTACTTTGGTCTAGCCATTTGGGATAATGCATCCTCTAAGGTGAGGAGACTGCCTGTCAAAATACTTGTTTAAATCTTTTATTGTTGTTAAGTGTATTTATGCCTGCCTCCCCATGTATTTAAGAGTTATTCTTGCCTATTCTTGTTTCTCAGTCTTTCCCTCTAGAACATTTTGAAGAAAAGACCATTGCTGATGTGTTCTTTCATCATTGAGAGAGAGTATCTACTGTACTATCTTTTTAAAAGACAGGGGAAGTACAGAGCTACAATGTCCTGATTAGCAAGTAGATACCAATAACTTCATATATTATGCAATTAATATTGTATCTGATAGGTTCATAATAAATACTTGTTGAATGGATGATTATCAATATTATAATTATAGGATAATTATGATATATAGTTATAATTTGAAACATTATTTTTTGAAACATACTATAATTTGAAACATATAATTTGAAATATATTATTGAAACAGTCCTACAATGAAACTGACATTTTCTTCTAGCCCAAAAGGAAACCAGTAGTTAACTTACAAAAGAAAGTGAAAAGAAAGTGTGAGAACATGTAAGGAGGAAGGAAAGTTTAAAAGTCAGGTATTTACTTCAGAAAATTTGAATTATTTCCTAAGCCGATTTACTGAAAATTATAAATATTTAGCTTAAAATCTAGTGGTAAAAACTTTAGTGCAGCTTAACGAGTCTTTGCAGATGCTATCCTAAATGATATGGATAGGGCTGTGGATAAGATAGACATGGTCCCAGCCCTTTGGAACTTATACTTTAGCGTGATGAGTGTTACACAAGAGGAAATACAAGATGTCATGACAGGGTATGGCCAGGGAAGTCTTTTCTGGGGAGGTGATGCCTGAGCCGAGAACTGAAGGATTAAATGGGCAAGTGAAGTGGAGAGAGAATGGCTTGTATAAAGGCCTAGAATTAAGAGAATGGCATTGGAGAAACTAGGAGGCTGACTAAACATAGGAAGTGAGGAACAGAGAAAGAGATGAATCTGAATTGGTTTTGTTGATTCTTTCTTCAAGGTAACTTAAATTTATTAGGAAAAGGTGAGGGGTAGCAGCCTTTAACAACCATAGACTCTATAGTTTGGATTTTTTGAGTTAGAGAATGCAAGCTAGAAGACATGGAATTTCCCTTTGCCTAAATGAACTCTATTTGTAAAATATACTAGTAGTTACCTAGTAGTTTGCAATAGTTTGTCCTTCTATGTGAGTGACTGTTGGTTCAAGCAGAAGAACTATGTCTACCAGCACTAGGTTAATATTATTCTTTAAGGATTTAATCTTTGTCCTTAAAGGCTCAAACCCACTTGTACTGAAGCCTCTAAGTTCATTAATAAGGGAAGATTGAAGGTAATTAAAAAACAAAACAATACCCCCCAAACTACAATGAAAAACATTCAGCAGCTGTGAGCTAGGAAATTCTCCAATGAATCAAGGAAAATACTCTGAAAAGTATTTTATGTTATATAAGCCTATTGAGATAAAGTTCAGTGTTTTTACAACATGAGTGCAAAAAAAAAAAGAGAAAAAGAATAATCCAAGATTGATTTGAGAATAATTGGGAATGCTTGAATTTGGCATGTTGGTAAAATCACTGAGTACTTACTTAATATAATTGGAAATAATTTCTATAAACCACGCATAGTTAAATTTTGAGAAGTTAGCACATTCATCTAGACATTCAGGAGAGGAAATTCCTTTCCACTTGAAGCTGAGCTTCTAGGGCCCACATTGCTATAAAAACTTTCAGTTGCATTGATAACTTTTCACTATTGTTGGTGTCATCATACTTATCCTGTCAGCAGGTTTTACTTTCTTTATAATACTTTTCAAAATCTTTATAAGCAAATATTTAATTCCTTTATTTTTGTTCATTTAAATATTTATGTGTAAAGTGACATTAAAAGTGACTAATATAAAAGCTGAATAGCAAAGTATAAACCTGGCTGTGTAAAAAAAGGCATTATTATCCCTCTTAGATAAAATATCTCTAGAAGAGAAAAGCTGTTGTTTTGGAATCATAATCTAGTTTCAACTTCCCTGATAGTTGCTAAGAGCTCCTTTTGGGGAAGTCATTGGGCAAGTGAATCCTGGGAAACATAGGACTTATCATATTCAAGGCATTTGTTAGGTTTGTTGTAGGGTCCAGGTTCTTATAGGATATCCAACAGGAACATGGTCAGAGGTAATGAACTGTTCTGTATTTTCTGCCTCTAAATTCATTGTGACCAACCTCCAACTCTGAGAAATAGGTCAAAGTAGAGTTTTTCTTTGAATTAAAATGAGGGTCTTTGGGCTGATTCAGGAAGTAGGGCATAGAAGCGAAAGCAGGAACTTGCCAAGCAAATCTTGAACAAAAATGAATTTGGGGAAGACTTACCTTAGCATTGTCAGTTTAAAAGGCTAATACAGTAGCAAAAGCCATCTTGGTGACGACAATCCTTCTTTAATATGCTATCTCTTGAGTCATACTTATTCAGTATGGATGGGTTGCTCTCTCTGCTCATGCGTAACTGTCCCTGGTATTTCCGTCACCATCATCCTGGGGATTTGATTTGCCTCATTTGTGTGATGTTTCTCCAATTTCCTTTGTCCTAGCTTTTCCCTGTGTTTTGATAGAATGCTTTTTCTGAGAAATGGCATGCGAGACATAATCTTTTTGAGATATTATATGTCTGAAAAATGTCTTTATTTACCTCACATTTCATTGTTAGTTTGGTTGGGTGTAGAATTTTACGCTTGAAGTTATTTGCCATCATAATTTTGATGGCATTGCTCCATTTGTCTTCTGGCTTCCGGTGCTGCTATTGAGTAGGCCAGAGCCATTCTGATTCATGATCTTTTGGTGACCTTCCCTTTGTAGAATTAAGCTAGTAGAATCTTACGGTCTTCCTTCCTCCGTTCCTCCCTTCCTTCTTTCCTTCCTTCCCAAAATGGAGGATCCAGTTTACCTTAAAACAGTAAGGAGAGACCCTGTTTCCCCACACTCCTCACCAAACTACAATGGTGGCAGACTTTTTTACTTTTGCTGTATGAAGAGGAGGGGAAAACCAGAGCCAAGACTTGCCTTGGAACCACAGCTCCAAGTCCATGGTTTGGAGCCCAGTGCTAACTCTCTGTGGGTGACATCTTCCCCTCCCCAAAACAGGTGAGGAAAGAGTTCCTCAGCCTTGTAAGTTCAAGCCCAGGTGGAGCCAATCTCTATGCCAGCCCAGCTTAGAAATGCTGCCTTTTCTTTATTGACCCAAGCTGGTGGCAGAGGGGACCATGAGCTAAGGGGAGGGCTCGCTCATGTTGCCTTGGGGTGTCAGCCTGATGCTGGCTGCCTTGATGAACCAGCAGGATGCGTCTGTGGTCAAAGGCCTAGGTGCAGCTTGGAACAGCGATGGTGGGCTGTGGCCTGGTTGCCTGGTGCCATGGGGGACCATGACACAGGCTTTGTGCAGCCAGTCTGGAGGGAAATGAAAAAGTCTTAGAGCAGTGTGGGCAAGGATAGGGGTGGACATTGGTGGCATGGTGTGTGTGGTCGAGGGTCTGCAAGCTTGGAGGGATAGCAGAAGGTCTTGGGGTGATTGGGACACAGAGGGGGCAGGCACCGGTGTGTACCAGCCAGTACATGGCCAGCTTGGTCTGGTAAGAGAAGGCCTTGTCACAGCCACAGCACTGGTGCCGGCGCTGGGCCAGGGCTACTGGTGGTGCCAGAAAGGGGCACCTTTCTGAACTTTCAGAATTGGCAGGCCCTGGAACCAAGTGGCTGGGTTTCTGCAGTAAGCCCTGGTGGGGTGCTTCTTTCTTGGTTTTGGTTCCTTGCCAGTGGGACCAGGATTGGTGTCTCTAGCCGCAGACTCCTCATCTTGGCCCAACATTCTGCTGGCCCAGGAACCCAGAGGGAGGTAACGACACTGGCGATTATCAGGCAAATGGGGATTGGACTGTAGGGCCCTGGTCTTGGTTTAGTCCCAGTCCACTGATGCTGCGTGAATGGCTTCCTTCACTTTTTTTTTTTTTTAGGATTTTATTTATTTATTTGACAGAGAGAGATCACAAGTAGAGAGGCAGGCAGAGAGAGGGGGGAAACAGTTTCCCTGCCTAGCAGAGAGCCTGATATGGGGCTCGATCTCAGGACCCTGAGATCATGCCCTGAGCCGAAGGCAGATGCTTAATCCACTGAGCCACCCAGGCGCCCCAAACTGCTTCCTTCTTGTTGCTTAATTTTATCCCCGGCATGGAGGGTGGAGGGGGACCTGCGAAAGGGCCGTCCTGCAGTGGCTGCTGCAGCCACTGACCTGCCCTGGACACCAAGGAGTTGCTATGCCTGTCATGCTATTTGATTTCATTTTAGTCACCATTAGCTATACATATCCACTGTTAGTAAGCCACATTTCTAGATATGCTCTTTAGAAGTATACAGAGATTCACGAAATGATTTAATGTGTAAGGCCTTTAATGTATGTTAGTCATTTATCCAAATTTTCTGTCATTCTGAAAACACAAAGGATACTAGAGTTAGGACATCTCCTGGGGCTCAATCCCCTCATTTCAGAGATGAGAAGACTGAAGCCTATAAAAGCAGAGTGGCTTCCTCCCAGCTACACTGCCCATTCCCTCCTGAAATTCCTTGCCTCCTGCTCCTTCCTAAATGATTTCTTCTTCAGCTTTTTATTCATCTTGTCTTTGTTTCTTGGATTTTGTTTCCTACCTACAGAGTTAGTTCGTGTTATATTACAAAAATTCAACCAAGTAAATTTTAAAGATCTAATTGGCCTTAGTAACCATTTCATGAATTGGGCAGTGTTCCACCTAGCAAGTAGAGGGGAGCTCTGAGGGCCTAGAGGAAAGGAAAGGTTTTTTAAGGTAGAGAGGGAATGGAAAAGATGAAATTATTAACAAAGAATCCACTGTTGAAGGCAAGGTCACCCTCCAAGGGGAACAGAAAGAGTCTATTAGTGAACATCTTAGTGCTGACCAGGAAATTTCCATGTTGATTAGTTAAAGATTACATTTCTTGGTGGTTGAAACTATAGTTAGGTTAGATATTAGGTCTTGGTTTACTGACTTGGGGCCTTAAACTAAGTGATGCCATTTTGGGCTTATGGTTTTCTTTTTAACGTTTCTCACATTGTAGGGGGAAAATGTGAACCATAATACAAACGGAGATGACTGTCCTCTCTCCAGTCCCAGTCCGTTGTCTGTTGTCTTCTTTTGTGTGTAAAGATTTATCCTTTGTATATGTAAGTTCTCTCCTTAAGAACTTCTGGTTGGGTGCACCTGGGTGGGTCACTTGTTAAGAGGCTGCTTTTAGCTTGGGTCATGATTCTGGGGTCCTGGGATCAAGCCCTGAATTGGGCCCTGCATCAGGCTCCTTGCTCAGTGGGGAGCCTGCTTCTCCCTCTCCCTCTGCCTGCTGCTTCCCCTACTTGTGCTCTCTCTCTCTGTCAAATAAGTAAATAAAATCTTAAACAAACAAAACAAAACAAAAAAAGAACTTCTGGATCTTTGCATTTTGTTTGTAGACAATTGGGTACCTTAGGAGGGAGGAGAGTTAATCGAATTGACTTTTTCCTCACAGGGCATGGTTTGCTTTCTCTCTTTTCCTATTGGACATAATAACAAGCCTGTTGCCAGACAGTCTGACTGGAGGAAAGGAAAAGCAGTTAGAAGCAAACTTCTATAGCCCTATGAGACATTTATTACCACTATGAATCAAAGTTATACGATGAGTTAAATAGTTGTTTCCTACGTTTTATTCCTGTTTAGTTGTTTATGAATGAATCAAGGATTTTTTTCCTTGGAGAAACGTCACCCACATTACTTCCTCCTCCACCCCCTCCAAATTCCCTTCCTAAGCAAAAATCTTGAGCTCTTTTGGTAAATACTGAGAATTTTATTTATTTTTTATTTTTTATATTTTTAAAAAGATTTTATTTATTTAACAGATAGAGATCACAAGTAGGCAGAGGGGCAGGCAGAGAGAGAGGGGGAAGCAGGCTCTCTGCTGAACAGAGAGCCCGATGTGGGGCTCGATCCCAGGACCCTGGGATCATGACCTGAGCTGAAGGCAGAGGCTTTAACCCACTGAGCCACTCAGGCACCCCAATACTGAGAATTTTAAATGAGGAGTTCATTCAATTCAATGGCATATGGTCTTCTTTCTCTTTTCTTCCATTTTCTGTGTGGATGAATTTTCTGACCTTAGGAGTCAAATTGTCAACTCTGAGCAAATCATCAGTCATAGCCAGGAGGGTCTTTTACCTTGCAAAAGCAAATAGCAAACACCACTTGAGTGAATATTAAATTAATAGTGTGAGGCATTTAACTTATAGTCATCTGAAAAAAACGCATTGTTTTAAATTGATTCATGAGTAGTTTTGAAGGCAAGTACAATAATGATTGTGTCTTTATTGTCTGGTAAATCAGAAAGACTAAAATGAATTTTGTAAACACACTTGCAGAGTAGGAGGCTGTATTTGGGATCTTGTCTTTTGCTCTGAAGATTTGGTTTGACATCTCTAGTGGATTTAAATGTGGCTTTTTTTTTTTTTTTTAACATTTAGTATCAGACCTAGAATTACTGTGCTATAGAGTTTCTACAAACATCTTGGAGCAGAGATTTGAAGTCAACATACTAACAGAAGCATAAACAATGGTTGTTCCTCAGGTTAAAGAAGACAGACTTGTGGAGCTTATAGATAAGTCTCTTACCTCAAAATAGATCACTCATATGTATGTGCAGGGTTTTAGGGCCTCCAGATAAAGGAAGCTGATGGCCAACTCAGGGCATGTTCTTTCTTAGGGTTTTTTCTTAAAACTTTATAACCTGGGGCACCTGGGTGGCTCAGTGGGTTAAGCCTCTGCCTTTGGCTCAGGTCATGGTCTCAGGGTCCTGGTATTGAGTGCCATGTTGGGCTCTCTACTCAGCAGGGAGCCTGCTTCCCCCCACCCCTGCCTGCCTCTCTGCCTACTTGTGATCTCTGTCTGTCAAATAAATAAATAAAAATCTTAAAAAAAAAACAACAAAAAAATCCCTTTATAACCTAAGGTTATGATTGCCACAAAAGATAGGAAAAGTTCTATTCATTTTACTTACTTAAATGACACTGCCTTATATCTCAGTAGCATTTTTCATTTGTTTATTCATTTATCCATCAAACATGTATTGAGTAGACAGCATGTGCCTTGTGCCAGCCAGAGCTGTAAAACCTGTAGTTTCTTTGCTCAGGGAGCTCCCAGACCGACCAGGGGGCAGCAGTAAGATGGGCACCCACAAAGAAAGGTTTTTCTGTGAAGGTAATGTAAGATCTGAATTATAAGAGATAGTCGGGTAGGGGCTCCTGGGTGGCTCAGTGGGTTAAAGCCTCTGCCTTCCGCTCAGGTCATGATCTCAGGGTCCTGGGATCGAGCCCCACATCAGGTTCTCTGCTCCGCAGGGAGCCTGCCTCCCCCTCTCTCTCTGCCTTCCTCTCTACCTACTTGTGATCTTTCTCTCTCTGTCAAATAAATAAATAAAATCTTTAAAAAAAGGAATCTTTAAGAAAAAATAAAGGGAATCCTTGCAACTGAAAGTATTCAAATAGAAAATTATCCAGAATTGATATTTTGGGGATGTCTTAAGATCCCTAATAAGAGGACACCTGGGTGGCTCAGTCTGTTAAGTGCCTGCCTTCCACCCAGGTCATGATCTCAGGGTCCTGGGATCAAGTCCCTCCTCAGCCTCCCTGCTCATGCGTGCTTTCTCTCTCTTTCATGCTCTCTCTCAAATAAATAAATAAATAAAATCTTTTTTTAAAAGATCCCTAATAAGATAAGAGTTCTATAACTTTTTTCCTCTCAATATTTTTTTTTTTAAATTTTATTTATTTATTTGACAGGCAGAGATCACAAGTAGGCAGAGAGGCAGGCAGAGAGAGAAGGGGAAGCAGGCTCCCCGCTGAGCAGAGAGCCTGACTCAGGACCCAATCCCAGGACCCTGACATCATGACC
>RCUC01144633.1:0-115697 GCA_003697995.1 Taxidea taxus jeffersonii | reverse complement strand
GATGGCTCTAACTTTGGATATTTTAGATTTGCTAAGTGCTCAACCTGGAGCTAAGTATTATATCAAGAAAAAGTGAAAGAGCAGAATTGTAAGAAGCATGTTCAGATTCAGGAAGCTCAGAGTAGATTGGGCTAAGTACGACTGACTTCCAAGAAGCAAAGGTGGCAATGTCCTGTTTAGACTCGGTTGTTGATCCACTTTTAATGAAAGTGGGGGTGTGGGAAACTCATTCCCTCTCATCTTCTTGCGCGGTGCTGAGACTATGCGCTATCTGTCCCAGTGCTGTCTTTATCGCTCCTAATGATATCTGTCCAACGTCTTTGGCTGGAAAAGCCAAACGTCAGAGTTTCCAAGTAGCTCTCTCCCCCTTGCACAACATACAACCTTCATTGCTGAGGAACATCCTTGGACAGGCAGCTCTCAAGGACAGAGACAAAAAAGGCACAGCAAGATCAGGATAACATTGATGGCCTCCAAACCTAAGCCACAAAGAAGTCTGGATGGCTATATGTCTGACTGAATCACATGTCGTGGATAGACATCCTTGGACCACTCTTCTAGGAATTTATGCACCACCACGGAATAGCTCATTTTTTTTCCCTTTTTCCTTTCTCCAAGGTAAGTCAAAACTCAACAAATTGTCATCTCTTCTCTACCACAACAATACAATAATTTTTCAAAAAGATGTTATTTATCTTAACCTATAATCGGTTTATTCTCATTTTAATAAAATTAGATATTTAAATATATTCTTTTGTTAAGATATTATGTAACATATTGTTAATATTAACAATATTTAGTTAGTATATTATTTTAAAGAATAAGTAAAATAACAGTACATAAAATACGTATTTTCAAATGTCTTTGCATTAATTTCCAGTACAATTAACAGTAGCTATAATCCATATGTTATTTTTTTGTATTTTTTTCAGTTTTATTGAGGTATAAATGGCAGATAAAATTGCAAGGTATTTAAAGTGTGCAATCTAATGATTTGATACACATATACCCTATGAAAGGATTCTTCCCTTCTGGTTAATTAACACATCCATCACCTCACATATTAATCTTCTTTTTTTTTCTTTTTTGGTGAGAATACTTAAGTTCTACTTTCTTGTCAAATTTCAGTTATACAATACAGTGTTGTCTAGTGTAGCTATGATGTTACACATTAGATCCTCTGACATTATTCATCTTATAGCTGAAAGTTTATACCTTTTCACCAAGCTTTCCCTCTTCCCTTCCACTCCCCAGCCCCTGGCAACAACTTTTCTGTTTTCTATTTCTATGAATCGGACTTTCTAGTTAGATAATTCCAAATAATATCTGTCTTTCTCTGTCTGACTTATTTAATTTAGCATAATGCCCTCAAGCTCCATCCATGTTGTCTCAAAGAGCAAAATTTCCTTCTTTCTCATGGCTGAATAATATTCCAACCTATCTCCTTTATCCATGCATGCATTGATGGGCACTTCGGCTGTTACCATATTTTGACTATTGCGAATAGGCTGCAGTGAACATGGGGTACAGATATCTCTTTGACTCTGTGACTCTTCGAATGTGGGATTGCTGGATCATATGGTAGTTCTAGTTTTTATTTTTTGAGGAACCTTCACGTTTGTTTTCCTTAGTGATTGTGCCAATTTACATTCTTAACAACAGTACATAAGAGTTCCCCTTTCTCCACATCATCACCAACACTTACCTCTTGTTTTTTTCGTGACAGCCATTTTAACAGATGTGAGGTGGTTATTTTTTTTTAAGATGTATTTATTTATTTATTTGACAGACAGAGATCACAAGTAGGGAGAAAGGCAGGCAGAGAGAGGGGGAGAAGCAGGCTCCCCACTGAGCAGAGAGCCCAATGCAGGGCTCGATCCCAGGACCCTGAGATCCTGACCTGAGATTCTGACCTGAGCCGAAGGCAGAGGCTTAACCCACCCAGCCACCCAGCCACCCAGGTGACCCATGAGGTGATTATCTTATTGTGGTTTTGATTTGCATTTCCCTGATGATTAGTAATGTTGAGCACCTTTTCATATATTAAAGTTAAGCCTCTAATCCATTTTAAGTTGATTTTTTTTGTATGATACAAGATAGGGGTACAGTTTCATTCTTTTGAATGTGGCTGTCCAGTTTTCCCAACTGTAAGTCATATTTTAAAAAGCTTGGTAGGATCCTAAATAATTGTTAAGAACATAAAAGGATCCAGAGACCAAAAATTCCAGAACTGAGCTATATCATTTGATCTACTTCTATAACCTACAGATCAATTATTAATGTCATTGCCTACACTTTGTCCTGTATCTATAACAAATATCATTAGTTTTGCTTGGACCAAGGATTATCACTGTGTTTGAGAATGAAGGAGGGCCTACTGGAATCAAAGCATCTTTGTATAAGGACCATGTCTTTTTCACCTCTGTGTCTCCAATATCTAGCCCAGAGGCTTACACGTGGTAGTTGCTTAGTAAAGAATGTTATACAAATGTACAGAAATGATAACTTAATTTCTTTTTTTAAAGACTTTTGAAAAAAATTTATTTATTTGTGAGAAAGGCAAAGAGCAGGAGTGGGGTGGGGAGGGGGGAGAGGAAGGAGAGGGAGAAGGACAAGCAGACTCCCTGCTGAGCACAGTGCCCAAGGAAAATGACAACAGCAATGACCATGTGGGGCTCAATCCCAGGATCCTGAGATCTTGACCCAAGCCAAAGTCAGAGACTTAACAGACTGAGCCACCCAGGCACCCCCAATAACTTAATTTCTTGACCAAAAAAAAAAAATGGTTTCCTTGATTTGCTTGATGCTCAAAGGAGAATCTGAAATGATATTAATGATGCTAAAAGGAGAAAGCGCTGAAGTGACCTATGACCAATAGACCTGAACAAACAACAAATAACATTATATTTTAAAATATAGCAATAAAACAGCAACAGTTAATCTTATCTGAGTGCTCTGTGTGTCAAACCCTAAATTAATCACTGTAATCCACCAACTCATTTATTCCTGAAAAAACTTCAGGAGTTAGGGGTTCTAGTCTCAATTAACAGACGATACTGATAGTTACAGAGACTGCAACATGCAGCTTGCCTAAGGTCACATACTGTGAGGGACAGAGCTTGGATTCTGACTCCCCCCAAATGTACTAATTCCCTTGAAAATGGGAAGAGCTGTTTTAAGCCTCTATGTCCATTACATCAGCCTTTTCTCACAGCAACCCTGTGTTAGGTGAGAGCCTCAGGTCATAGCCCTAGTTACAAATGTGGAAACTGAGGTATAGAAGAGTCCTGCCAGGGGCGCCTGGTGGCTCAGTGGGTTAAGCCTCTGCCTTCGGCTCAGGTCATGATCCCAGGGTTCTGGGATCGAGCCCCACATTGGGCTCTCTGCTCAGCGGGGCGCCTGCTTCCCCCTCTCTCTCTGCCTACTTGTGATCTCTCTCTCTCTGTGTCAAATAAATAAATAAAATCTTAAAAAAAAAAAGAGTCCTGCCAATTGTCTAAGGTCCCATATTCAGTGGGGGACAGAACAATGTCCTGCTTGTGCCTGGAGCCACTGTCCCCAAGATAAGCTATGAAGCCAACAGTCAATAAGTGTGTTATAGTGGTTGCCCTGAGATGCAGACAGACTCTGTCTAACGTCTGTCTTTCAAGGACTAAAACCCTATTCAGTACAATTCATAGATAACTTAGAGTACCATTACTTGGTGAGTGAAAGTGTCCTATTTAGGCAAAGAGAAAAGCTAGTTGTATATAGGATAGGAATCAAATGAGAGATGACTTAGGGCAGAGAAAAGCGGGAAATGTAGGAAACAGGCGAGAAAGACTGACTGCTCTATAAATAATTCCTGCCTATACTGATTTTTTCCCAGAGGTATAAAGAGGAGCAAACAAGAGATCGAAATTTGGGTTTGGATTTGGAGTTTTTTGCTAATCCTATCAATATGACCTAGGGTAAGCCACACTATTCCTGAGTCTCAGTTTTATATCAGTAAAATGAGGAGGCTGAGCGAGATTAATAATTTTCCATTTCCCTCCATGCCACTCCCAGCCTCACTGCCAAGAGATAAAACTCTCAATACATTGTGTTTTTCCAGAAAGAATACTTAATATATACACAAACTATATACAAACATACATATATGCATGCATATATATTTTTTCACACAAATAGTATTACATGATTCATATTTTTCTGCAAGTTGTATTTTTAACTTAATTATAAGCCTTAAAGATCTTTCTCTAACAATACATACAGATTTATTTTTCCTTTAAAAATAACTATTTAGTATTCCATTGTATGATGACACCATAATTTATTTAGACAGATCCCTATTGAAAGACATTTAGGTTGTTTCTAATTTTGTTGTTGTTGCTATTACAAGCATTGCAGTTGAGAACCTCCTAGAGCAATTTAAATCTTCAATGTTTGTCAGAGAATACATCACTCTGTGGAACTCCTGAAGCATCGCCACGAAGCCCCAGGGTTCCAGGAAACACAGTTTGAAAACCACTAAACAAGATGATCTTGAATTTCTTTTTCTCTCAATTAAATGAAGCTCTTTTAACCTTTCGTGCTGGTTTCACTCCACAGTATTTTGCAGTATCTCCTAACAGTTTTGAGTGAGTAGATAGGTTCTGTCTTCCAAACTAGATTATAATCAGCTTCCGGCTCCTGATTGTTTAGCACTTTTTGCATTCCTCAGACCCTTAGGCTAGCACTGAGCAAGGCACGAGAAGTGCTCAACAAACACATGGTGACTGGTATTAGAAGAAAATTGGGTTTGTAAAACAGAATATGTAGCTATGCTTCTCTGTTGATTGTCATTGTCAAATAGAATGTGAGTACGTAGCCATTAACCTTGATTTCTGTGGAGAGATCCTCAGTGGGTTAGATATAGTTTAACTGTCACACAGCTGGGGTTGAAAGGTAAATGGCTAGCCCTCTATGCAGGCTTTGCGTTTCCAGGGTGGCTGGCCCTGCACAGCTCTGCTGGCACGGGGTAGATTGTAGTCGATGTCAGTGTTGCCTCCTGGAGTTGTGCTCCAGTCGGCTAAATTCACACAGAATACAACATGAATTGTGCCCCCTAGAATTGTACGGGGCATCAGCAAAATACGTATTGCCCTCTCCTCTATTCTGAGCAAATTTGTTCCACCCATTCTTGCCTCCGTTACTTGACTCTGTAACCGCCCCCCCCCCCATTCTACTTACTCTTTCCATGTAAACATGCTTGTCTCTTTCCTCAGCTCAGTAGTGGTCATAATAATGAGGATAAAGCTGACAAATCCCTTACCTACATCTCATCTCTCTATCTTTCATGGATGAAGGTTTTGAAGGAACAGTCTACACCCCTGTCCTCAACATTACAACCACTCCGCTGGCCGATTTTCAGGTATTATACTACTTGAAGTCTCATTACTTTGTCCTTCTGGAAACTCTCCTCTTCTCCCCTTTTGTGATGGCACTTTCCCCTGGTTTTTCTCCCATTCTCTGTTCACCTCTCAGGCTTCTTTAGAAACTCTTCTCTCTTGACTGAGTCCTTATATCTCATGTCTCCTGGAGCTCCATCCCCTGGCTCTGTTACTCTTAGTCTAGTCTCTTTCTGTTTCATCAGCCTCAGGGAAGGAAGCTTCATCTAAAACTTACTCCTCTGGGTTCCATACTTTTTTCATTCCATTTTTTAAATTCTTATTTAATTTGCTGAATATACTACCATCTGCTCTGATGTTCAGCTCTGACAACTTAGACCCCCCTACACCACTCCCAGTCCCACTGCCAAGAGATGAAGCTCTCAGTATACCATATCTTTCCAGAAATCAGATTTACTTATTTATTTTAAAGATTTTATTTATGTAATAGAGAGAGAGTGAGAGAGCCTACAGAAGGGGGGAGAGAAGCGGGCTCCCCGCTGAGCAGACAGCCCGACACTGGGCTCAACTCAATCCCAGGACTCTGTGATCATGACCTGAGTCAATGGCAAACGCTTAACCAACTGAGCCATCCAGGCGCCCCCAGAAATAATATTTAATGTATATACTCATATATATTATAAAATCAAGTCACCCTTGACTTTCCATTCTTTCCCATCCCTAACATTCAGTCAACAAGGTTAGTCTGCTCCAACTCTTACATGTATTCAAATCTGTTCACATCTTCCTAGCCCCATAGACACGCTCCAGGCACACCTCCTAGATTATTGTCGACAGTCTCCTAATGGGACTCCTTGCCTCTGGTCTAGTCCTTGCCAATTCACTGGGCTTCAGGTGAACTTCCTAAAACATTAACACTGCTCAGCTAAACCGGATGGCTACAATCTTCAGTGGGTTCCTATACCATTCAGGATAAAGTCCTAATACCTTTGCTTAACACAGATAAAATAGCCTGTTAATCTATCACCTTTATCTCCATCACCTCTTCCATTTCTCCTTGCTATCTTTCACATACTCGATTTCTTCTTCCTGGAATATCATTTCTCATCTTCCTCTACATTTCTCCATCTTTGTTTCCTTTATTGTAACACCAGATTTCATCATTCTCATACATCTGTCTCAAGCATCGTGTCCTCCAGGAAGCCATCCCAAGCCCTGATTCTCATTTAATCTTCTCCCTCAGGCTATGCTCATATAATTCTTGAATATAACTTTCTCTTTCTCTTTTTTTTTAAAGCAAGCTCTATGCACAACCTGGGACTTAATTCACAACCTATCTAGATAAAGAGTCACATGCTCTACTGACTGAGTAGAATATAACTTTATCTTGGTATTTGCCAATGTGTTGCAATGTGTCTCTGATTGATCTTTCTCCTCCCAATAAACTGTATTTTTTGATATTTCTGGTTCTTAGAACAAAGAATAAATATTTGTTGGATGAATGAATACACTGTTTTTTGATGGGATTATCTTGTGGAAGAGTGCCTGTTTTTGTTAAATCTGAATACCCAAATCTTGAAAATTGAATACATGAACATGAACATTTAATACATAAACTTTAATGTACATTTAAAGCATGAACTTTAATATTTTTTCCTGATTATGAAACTATGGATTTAGTTATAATTGGTGTAAAGCACTTTAATGCAAATAAAAATTAATTTTTAACACATTTCTCCTTCTACTTAACCCCTCTCTATTATATTATTAAAAAACAAACAAGGTCAAGAAACTATTTCAGTCTAGAGAAAACAAAAGAAAGCTGCTATCTATACTGTTGATGTTTTGGAACATTTCCAAATAAGAGTCGCTGAAAAGTGCTCAAGAGAAGGTTGAGGGGGAGGGTGGCAGGTACAGATCTTACAATACTTTTTTTGAAAATAAAATGAGGATATTTTCTTTTTTTAGTATTTACTTTAGTCATGTATGTATCCTTTCATTCTTGTTTTGCCTTATTCCTGTTTTTCCCTGGAACTCCTTATCTCTCTAATCCCCCCGTCCTGAACGCTCTTACTTTATCTCTCACTCCACTGCTTCCCTCCAGGTTTGTTCGTCTGTCTCCTCCCCAGGCTGGGTTCGCCAGGCTCTCCGTGGCCCCCTGACCCTGTCTTCCTCTCCCAGGACTGTATTCCCCTTGCCTCTCATTTGCCTCCCAGCAACCTAAGCAGAACAATACTGGAAGTGGAACTGGCAAGCTGACAAAAAGGAGACCAGTTGGAAAGAAAACTTTACTCATCAAGAAAGAGACAAATATCTTTAAAAGATCTGTGGGAGGGTGTTTGCTAAATCATCTGCTTCTTCAGATGTGGAACTTTCACCAAGATAGTCCCAGGGCCGTGGAGGTGTGCTGCAAGTACCTTCTCGAGCTAGATGACCGAGCAGATGCAAAGAATTACAGGCCTCAGTAATTCAGCCTTGAATAAAATTCAAGATCCCCCCCGCCTTTATTCATGTTCTTTCTTTCTCTCTGAAAGCCCTGTTGCAGGAATTCAAAGGGCTGAGTTCTGCCCTCAGCTGTGAGTCATGACTCCCACTGAAGCCAGGAGATCATATGTATGTATTCAGAGGAAGTATTGGGCCTTAGGGACTCAGATTAAATAACAACAGCCCGGTCGTTTGTTTGCTTATTTGCTTAAACCTTTATAAAAGAAGCACGAGGCCCGCTGTACCTGAATGCCTTTTTATAATCATTTTAAAAAATACACAGTAGAATTTAAATTCCCACAGTAGATCTCCTGCATTATAGCACAAATAATAACGGTCTATCTTACCCTGTGCCCGGGGTCCAGGACAGAGGCAGAGGGAAAGAGGCGGGAATGAATTTGTAACGTGCCAGCCTTTGACTGAGAAAGTTCTGTTTGTATCCCCCCGGGAATCCAGCACTAGGGACTGAGATTCAGTGTTCCCTGTAAAAAGCGTGAAATACCTAAACAGCTTTTATTTTTCAGAGCTAGACAACTGAAGGTAACAAGGGCTATTCCACGGGCTTTAGGAAAAACGAAGATGTACAAGCTAGATGTCCACCCCTGGACTTCTCTCTCATGTCCTCTCCTCTGACTTCACAAACTCTTTTCTCTTGTCTCTTGCGTTCTGCTTCCACACACACACACACACACACACACAATAAAAATAAAAATCATATCCAGTACAAGTTCTCTTTGCTATCCTTCTCCCAGAGGGTTCTTCCTCTTCCCACTAGTATGGAATCCATGTACTTTACTTAATCAAGATAACGGCTATATCAGATATTTTCTTAAAAAACAGATTATGTCTCTAATGTCTAAAATATGTAAAAACTTATATCCTGCCATTCCTGTTACACTGTATTTTTTTAAAAAAGCTTTCATGTATATTCTTATTGGTTTAAAAGATGCCATATGCCAAGCATTATAAAACAATAAAAACACAGTGATAAATAAAGCAAAAAGTGAATGATCCCAATTTTTACTTTCCAGAGGCAACCACTTTTAACAGTTTCCCTAGTATTCATATTTATATTTTAAGACGTAAAATAAAGTATTGAAGAGTTTGGCCAGATGGTATACACTGTTGTTTTTTTTTTTTTCTTCCAGACATTTCTCAGTTCCCTACTACCCAGCGAGGTTTCTAGAGGCAGACAGGAGTGTCTAGACACCTCTGGCTTTTTCTAACACTGGCCCTGGAATGTAACACCTTCTCTGCCCAAGCACAGAGCTACCTGCTGACAAATTCCTTCCCTGTAGCTTGTCTTTATCCTTCATCTGACTGCCTGCACACAGTAGAAATGTCTCCCTATACTTCTGATTTCCCAAAGGCCAGGAGTCAGAGTTCACTTTCACTGTGTCCACTCTCCAGCCTTTGTCTTTGCTTTTGGCCTGAAACTGGACACATTGGCTCCTATGGCAAAACGAGGCCTATGTTTGTTTCTGGGCACAAAGAGGATTAAACTGACCCAATATTAAACAAAGAAACAAGCCAAACTTTTAACACTGGCCTTGCTTATAGATAAGCATTGCTAATAGAAAACTAAGGAGACAACAATGAGAACAATTTAGTAGGATTAGATAGCATTTATGTGAATGGTTACTACTTATGTCTAAACCCTAAGGTACACCATACTGATGAACCACATCACTCAATATGTATCGTCATTCATTCAGTTACCTAACAAGTATTTATTGCCTAATGAGTTTTAATTTTGTTGTAAATGTGATTTTATTACACGCACATTAGGTATTGTTTCCTAGGTTAACCCCCTCCTTCTAGAAACATCATCCTCATTCTTTGGAATGATTACTGCTTTCAAACATACTCTCTAACTCAGCACAAGCTGCCATATTTAGTTATTTATTTATTTAAAGGATTTATTTATTTGTTTCAGAGAGAGAGAAGGAGAGAGCGCGTGCTCTTGCACGAGTCCTTGCACAGGGTAGAGGTGGAGAGAGGATCTCAAGCAGAAAGCCTGCAGAGTGCAGAGTTCAGTCCCAGGACCCCGACATGAGCTGGAATCAAGAGTTAGATGCCTAACTGACTGAGCCACCCGGGCACCCTGAGCTGCCTTATTTAACGTGACCCACACACTTGACCATTATCAATGGATCCAGTAAGAAGCACTGGATTCAATCTAAGCCAAAAATATTTTTTTCTGAAAAAAGAACAGACTGCGAGTTTGGTTTTGCCCTAAAGCTGTGGAAATGAGACCTGAAACCCAGGATCTACTGGCTATTTTGTTTCCCACATGTGAACCAGTTGATCTCAATCCTAGCAGTGTCTGAGGGTCACCTCAGGAAACTTTTTCAAATTGCCCCGGCATCAAGCCCCGGAAATTCTAATGGACGTAGTCTGGAATGAGACCCAGGTGTCAATATTTCTTTAGAACTCTCCAGGTGAGGGATGCCTGGGTGGCTCAGTTGGTTCAGCAGCTGTCTTCAGTTCAGGTTATGATCTCAGGGCCCTGGGGTCAAGCCCTGCTCAGCGGGGAGTCTGCTTCTCCCTCTGCCTCTCCCCTCACTTGTTCTCTCTCTCTCTCTCTCATAAAGGAATAAAATCTAAAACAACAACAACAACAAAACAACCCTCCAAGTGATTCCAACAATGAGGGCCACTACCTGGAAGAAAAGTTTACAGTAAGAGAAGAATAATCATGAGAAGCAGCTGGCCAGAAAAGACACACAGACACACAGACACACAGACACAGACACACACACACACACACACACACACACACATATCGGACAAACCCCAGTTTCTAGTATTCGCAGGCTGAATTACTTCCCAGGCATTCTTTCTCACTATTCCGTTGACGAATTCTTTTTTCAATTACCTGAGATATTTCAGTGTCTTTCCAATAAATCCTCCCTTTATCCTAAGCTAATTTAAGTTGCATTTGTGTGATTTGCAAACAAAGAAGACCATGCTAGATCTCTGGTTTGTGTGCTCAAGCTTAATAGATTTTTACACTTGTAGCATACTTCCTCTCCATTCATGTCCTCATTCACTCATGCATTAAGCAATAGTGCCCACAATATTCCAGGTTCTGTGTTACTTACCAGGAATATTAAACAAAGAGACTACACAGACCTTTTACTTGAGCAGCTTCCATTCTGGCAAGGGAAGGGGCGTATCAGGAGAGAGGAATAGCAACACAGGAAGTGTAATACTAGAAGCATTGGCTGGTTATTTTGAGAACACTGAGGACACGTGTGGTCTGGTAGAATCCTGGAAGCCTTCATGGAGGAGGTGGCTATGGTATTGCTTCAGGGGAGTGAATTAGTGTCACCTGGTAGACAACAGAGGGTCAACATGAAGAATTACAACACCAATGGTCCAGAATTATAAGAGAGTAAGGCACATGGAAGGAATTACTCTATTTCTGTTATGGCTGGAGCTGAAAATTCATGCTAAAGGTTGGGGGGGTGGGAGAGAAGCAGAGGATAGACCATGGACACCTGTAATTTACCATGATAAATATTTGAGATTTTGTCCATGCCTTCTGCAGAGATTTTGGAATGCTTTGGATAGAGCAGTGCTATGAACAAGTTTGCATGTTGGACAAACTTCTCTGGAGAAGGGATTGATCAGTGACCAGATGGCCTGGAAAGAATCAAGTCAGGAGGCCACTGCGACTGTCCAGAAGAGATATGGCAAGATCCGGAACTAACTCTGATAATGAGAACATATTTTTAACAATTTAGAAGGCAGATTCCCCTGGATATGATAACCAATTGAGTTCAAATAAAAGAGAGTGTGTCTGTGAGGGGAATATTGGGGGAAACAAAGGATAGGGATGAAACCTTGGAGCAGGCTTACATATGAGGAATGTGAGGGTACATAGGTAGAAGAAAAAGTGCTTCCAAAGGGAAAGGAGAAGAAGCTAGAGAACGAGGAGAGTATGGCATGGTGGAAATTAATCATATCTTCAATATCTGTATTGGCTTCAAGTAGAGTGCCTTTATCCATCATCTAGGATTCTTTTTTGTTTTCTTTAGACTTTGAGACTAGTCAGGCAAGAGAACTGGTTAAACACCACCAAAGGCGACTGTTGCTCTCTGAGCCTCCTCCCCTGCCACGGTATGGCCTCCCCAATCCCCGGCCAAGCCTGACTTTATCCCTCCTTTGGTAGTCTGGCGGACCAGACCATGGCAGACATGGGCAAGGAGAGTGTGCAAAGTACACAGCTAGATGCCTGGTGTTGACTCACTTAGCCTTGATGACAGTGGGATGAAATCCAGACCAGCGCTGGGTTTGTTGGCAGGAGAGGCCTCGGAAAGGAGGTCTGGGGAACTCTAACAGGGAACAACTGGAGTAGATGGAAATAAGCTTGCTTGAAGCTCTTGTATGGGGTTACGATGTGTGACAGTGATATTTATAAGGTGGGACTAGAGGTCTCAGTGCTCAGATCTAATGTGAGATTTCTATCTTTACCATTGTCTTTGTTTTTTGTGGGCCCTTTCCTTTGGCAAATAGTTCTTAATTAGATTTTAACTCCTGAGTAGGCATATTTGACTAATAACATATTCCCCTACTATATACACTGCACAAACATAATATCCCATATCCGTATAACGCATGACCACGGTTGTTATGAACCATGAAAGATGAGTATAATATAGAGTAATAAAGTGGCATAGGTGTGTGGAGAGAGATGGGGTGAAGGGCAATCTGGTGAGTAAGTTTTTATTCCCTCCAAATACATTTCTACCACAGTCCCCTATTATATTTAGAGTAAAATCCAAAAACCTTTTACCTAGACCATAAAGCCTGTGTACCCTCCCTCCACTTCGTCTTATGGTCCTTTCCCCTCCTTGACAAGTTTCCAGACACTCCGACCCTTTTTTATTTCCCCCCACCTCATTAAGCAAAGTCATGTTGTCCAGCATGGACAGTTGAAGAAAAAATTATTTGTTAAAACCAATGGCATGCTGGATTGAAGTCAGAGCTTGAAATCTGGGAGAAGATGAGAAGTCATTTCTTAGAAATGGAGGATAGGGAGGGAGCAATAGTGGGGGAAGAAGCAGGAAGTCTTGGGGGCCCAGAGTGGAGCTTGGAAGAAGCAGCAGCTGCTAGATGACCTTCTCGGTCCCAGTAATGTCTCTAGCCCCAGCACCTAGTGGGCAGTCAGGATCTTCCTTCCTGGGATGGGAGCTATCAAGGCAGGGAGAAGAGTTGAGAACACTCGAAGAAACTGAAAGTAGTTCCTGAATGAACCATTCTCGCATGCACTCTCAAATATCTACTTAGAGAAGGCCTGAAACCATCTTTTAGTGGGCTAATCAGATAGGGGAAACGAGCTCACTTGAAAATCGAAATAATGCATCAACAACTTCACTTCCTTTTATCCTCTTAAACACTGATTACAACATTTGGCCCTCAAGGAAAAATGCCATATCCCTTAGACAAATAGTCTCTGAACTCTCTTCCATTACGGAGCACACTTGAACAGTACTAAGTTTCCTACAGCCCAATTAAATTTTAGTATTCATTGCATGCCTCTTTTGTGGCCACAGTGGGTAGTAACAAAACTGGTGTGTGAGTGTAATGTCTGAGTGTGGGGAGTGTGCGTGGAAACATAGTTCTGGCAGAAAGGGCAGAGGGCAGGCATGACATATGCTTTTAAGTTAATATACTTAACCCAATATTGAAATAGAAGGAAAGGTAACAAATGAATAACAGTGTGAGCCAAAAAGGAAATGAAGAGTTTTAAATTAGATTGGAATTTTTAATTCATGCTACCAACCCAAAAAAGAGTGGGATGATATCATATACAAAAAAACTCATCAGTTCTGGTAGCTTGGATGTCGTTTGTATTTGGAACACTAGTTCTTGATGAAGGGGACATGGAGAACAGGGATGCAGTGAAAGTAATAGTTCCTAACTGCAGTGAATAGATATAGGAAAAAGAGCAAAGTCAGAGTTAACAGATGAGAAAGCCTGGTTTTCAGTGACTCATCAATAAGATCTGAAGGATCTTATTAGTCATTGACAAAGGGAAGGAAGATTTGCCTCACTTGAATTTGCCTACTAGGTATCCATTCTCTCTTCTTTGTGTAGTAACACCTGACTTTTCTGTTGGGAAACCTCCTCTATCTATCTCACTGTGTAGAGTCTTGGTGGGACTGCCAGTTTGGAGGGATCCTGCTATGGTCTGGGCAAGGAGTGAATACATGCATAGACCAAAACTCTGAGCAGAGTAGAATGATACAAAAGTGGAAAACACGGATTTGATTGATCTCAATGGCAGTGCTCTGAAGTGACTGCCCGCAGGATTCTGCTCCATATAACTCTCTTTCCCAAGAGAGCTAGGGTTTAGACCTTCCCTTACAGTCATTTCCTTTAAAATGTTTATGTATTTATTGGTTTTATTTGGCCAAAGTTGGTTTTCTCTATTTGCAAAGAAAGGATCCCAGGAAAAACATCCTAGACATTACCTAGTAGATTACTCAACACAATCACAGCTAGATTATGGATTCCTTTCATTTTTTAATAAATTACAGTACTTTTAAACTTTATAAAACTTTGGGATTTGAACGGAATTTAAATTTAATTTTCTTGCATCATGCCAATTGCAATGCAGAATTTGGATACGGTATAAGATTCTGAATAACACATTACGCCAGAGGAAGGCATAGGCAGGGCCCCAGGGATATGTTAAAAATAACCTAATCCAAGTGTAGGATTTCTTTTCTAATTGAGGGGAGGCCTGTAAAGGAGAAAAGGGTAAAGATAAAAATCAAACAAGAAAATGCTAACTGCTAACCTACGGTGACTTAAGAGATGTGAGAATAGACCTTTTAAACATATTTAAGTGTGATATTTGCATTATTACTACATAAGAAGATTTTCTGTCTGTTTTCGATGTATACTGTGGTATTCAAAGGTGAAAAGATATGACAGAAGGATTTTCTTTAAAAATATTCCAGCAATAAAAACAACATCAAAGAAATCATGAAATCTAAAACATGTATAACAAACAGGTTCATGACTTCACGGGGTCTCTTGTAATAGCCACATTCTCTCTATTTTTGTTATATTTGGGAAATTCCAAAATCAAAACTTTAAAAATTTTGAATGAAACACCTTTAAGAAGTTAATTCTTTTGTGTATGTGTATTTTTTGTATTTAGATCCTTTTATGATTTTTGAAAACCCCTTGGAACTTGCATCTTTTGGCAGTGGTTTTTCACTCCATCTTTTGCAGTCTACCAGGTCTCATGATTTATAAAAGATTTGCTAATTAGCAGTGACCTGCTGACAACAAATTACTTTATTTAGTTCTTTCTTCGAAATATACTCCGTCTTCCAGCATGATCATCTAAACCCAAAGGACAACCAAATGGTAGGAATGCAAAATGAAGTAGAAAAAGCCTACGCTTAACTAGCTTAATTTTTGTGTTTAACTTTTTAAAATGCTAAAATAATGTGTCACCATAAGATATCTTACTAAGTGTCCCCTAAGAAAAAAAACAATTACTTTTCAAATATTCATACCTACAATCAAGATGCAAAGGTGCCAGATTATGTAACACTAGTAATCTTTGCTTTGTCCTTGATGTTCAGGTATTTTTAAAAACCTAGCTAGCCTGGTAAACTCTTTTTTTTTTTAATTGCTTCTACTTTTTAATAGCAGCCAATCCTGGAGAACAAAGGTCACATAAAACAAAATGACTCACTACCCAAACTATGAGAATGCTAGTAAGAACAATTATTGCACATAAATTAGACCATAGGACTTCATTCTCTTGTTTGGCTATGGCTAATACAGTCCATCCTCTTGATTTTTGCAATGTTTACTACAATAAGGACCAATTTGGTTAATCTGCCTATAAAAATTGATTCTGTTTATCCTCCAATATTTTGTACTAATAAGAATTTCCCTTTAAAACATAGCTAGTTCTGCCTCATCAACCTCAGACTTTCATTTTAGAGTGAATCTTCTAATTATAAAGCCATCCGGTGACAGTCTGGACAAAAATGGCATTCTGGTTAACACTTACCACAAAAGAATATGGACGTCTAAATTTAAAACCAATGCACATCTCCCCCTAAAAATGGGGCAATGTGTATAAATTAGTTATGGCATCATTGCATCTAAAACATTTGATACAGTCTTACTATTTCAGTTTGCAGAGACAAGTTTATATGCTAACTATTCAGAGAGGAATATATCATCTGTTAAAGAAGGTCAGATAGTTTTATGCAAGTTAATTTTCAGAAGCAATCAGATCTTTAAAAGTTCTGATGATAGGCGACACCAATTGGCATTTTCTCAAACATTCTGCTAAAAGAAAAGAGGGAAGTTTGATAACATCAAGATCAGCTTCCCTTTTGTAAAGTTTTCTTAAATCATAACTTCTTTTCTATAGGAACAAAAACAGCATGGCCCTATTTCAAAATGGGGACAAATAAATAGAACTGAAAAAGATTTCAATGAGTCCATTTCATATGGTTCTTCTACTCAACTGCAGGAAAGTTATGTGGATTTGTTCAGGAATTACTGAAAAAGCAACAGGAAAAGGAATACAGTACTTTTTTTTTTTCTATTTGGTCTGTGAATTAAGGGAAAGGTGATGTGTTAAAATACAAGAAATGTTGTTAACCATACTCTACTCATGGGAGAAGCAAACTATACAGCTAGCTCGTGTTTTGTTTATTTCCCCCTTGTTTCAAAAAAAGATTTGAGACAGCTATAAGATTGGTAAGCAAGGGCATAGTTACTGACAAAAGACAAAAGACAAAAGACTCTCTGTAGTGCTTGAGAACCCATGAAAGGGTTTTCCCTGCCCCTTCTTTATGTGTGTCTATAGCTCTCAAACAGTGATTGAGAAATGTTTCAATGGCAAAAACTGGCCTTCTGCTGTCAGAATGCTTCAGGGGTAGATCACCAAAGAGTATAGACCAGTGACCTCTGCAAAGTATTCTGCATCTACTCTTCTTCCCTCATTCATTCCCTCTACCAAAGCTGTCTGGTAGAGGTGCTGGACCCAGCAGGTGAGGGCAGTCTCAAAAGCACACAGAAGAGTGAATCTGTTTCAGCATCACACACATCTGTCTGTAGCGAATTAAGAAGACAAATGGCTGAAGTCATAGAAATTTAGTTAATGCCATAACGGAGTGAACCTTAAACAGCAAATGCAAACAAGTGACCAATCCACTTCTGACTGGTTTTGGATATGGGAACCCCATCTGTTTGAGAGCCTAGAACATGGACTGTTAATGATGTATGACCAGGATAGAGAAAAGAAGAGGATCTAGGCATGGCAAGGACAAAGATATTTTTCCCAGGCATAGCAGGCTAAGGAGTGCTCTAATTCTTTAATTTGAGGAGGATTGAAAAATGAAACAAGAACCAGAACTGAACTACATAAAGAACATTTTTTCCCCCACCATACAACATACTCTTTGTGATTTCTATATATCATTTGCATTTAATTGATCTATTTAGTAAACATGCACAGTTCGTTCCATATTCCTTCACTGTTTTAAGATCCAGAGTAAAACAAAAAACAAAAAAAATTGTTTCTGTAGTTGTGAAAGAGGGATCTCCTAATGGAGTTGTATTCTTCAAGATAGGCAAACCATGCTGGTACAGTTAATGACACTGGACCACTCATCTCTTTAACTGTAAAAGGTTTACTTCTAGCTCATGAGAAATCTCTTGAGGATCTTGTTGCTCTCCAGACCAATCCCAAGGACCCAAGGGTGTTTTCTTCTTATAGCTATACTCACAGCTATCCCATCTTAGAAAATGGGGTCTCCAGAGCCACAGTGAGAGGGTGAAACATTGCTCCTAAAATCTTGGCCAGCAGTGACAAACTTTATGGCTTCTCAAGCTCATTGGTCAGTAGTTACATGGTCCCAACCAAACCAATGAGAGCTTAGACAATATAAGAGTCCAAGTAGTTGTTTTGCGAATACCCCTGACCTGACACATCTGATCACTAAAAGTAAGATCTGTGCTAAGAATGACTAGAAAATATAAATAATACCTCTTCAGGTAGTCTTTCCGAAATATGAGTAAATATAAAATCATAGGGGGTGGTGAGTTTGTTGAAATGGCACATTGGCAGGCCCATGTGTCAAGTTCAGTTTTATAGGATTGAGGTAGAACTAGTGCCTCAATCAGGCTTATTCTACCAAGGAATATCTGTAGCATAATGAACATGGAAGGAAGAGTCTGTGCTAAATATAAAAATTCTCTGTAGAGTACTGGATGAAATGAAACTAAAAATCAAAAACAAGTCATGTAGGAAAGTTTGCCCACATGCATCTTTTCAAGTTACCCCTTCTATTCTACAGAAGAGGTAAGTTTGCCCTATAGTAAAAAATGTCTCTCCAAAACTCCTGTAGGTATGCACGTGACACTGACAAAAAAACCTGTCTGCGGAGAATCATGTTAGATTAGGGCCTTTGTCCCGGCTCCTTACTTTCTTCTCCAGCTTTCTTCCTCTTTTGCCAGTCAGTCTTGTGCTTGACTTGGGGAGAACACAACAGAGGAAAACAAGTTTGTTTCTCCTGCAAGCCCTACAATAGGGTCTTTCCATTCTTTCTTTTCTTCTCAGATTGTTACGGAGGGTTCACGCTCATTAGTAGTTATTCTTTGGAGAGAAATTTGGAAGGAAAAGAATTAGATGATAATATGGTGATTTTAAGTGGAGGCATGCACAAAACTTCTTGAAAATCAGGTTGCGGTATGCATTCTTATTTTAGATTTGCCCTTGTTAGCATCTTCTCAATAAACAGGTGCATACACTTCCCCAAGCTGTCACTGTTGTTTATTTAGCCTGTATGCTTCAAAATCTACTGATGGATGATACCCAACCAGCTTGAAGCTTGACTTTCAGAAACCAGAGACTTAAAGTTTTGATGAGACTTTCTTAAAGGATAGTCCCACGGGTTTGTTAGAAGAGGAGCGTATCTCTCAAGGATACTGTAAGAGTATCACATTTGTATGTTAATTTTAGTTCAACAAATAGGAAAAACGATTATGAGTAATAGCTCTCAGCTTTCAGATAGTTCTTTTCATGTTCAAAGTGCTTGACAAACATTAATTAAATCACTGGCAGTCAAATTAGATAAATATGTTTTCTGTATGTGCATAGCTGCACCTTCCATGCTCACAGTATTCTAAATCACATCAGTGCAGATCAAACACTTTTTTGCCATCTGAACTTGGTTGGTTGATGCTGATTGCAAGCAACAGATAATTACTGGAAGGGCTAATCATGAGAAGAGATTATGTAAGCTTTCTTCCCTTTTAAATAAAAACATGAATTTATCCTTGTAAAAAGTACAGGATGAACCCCAGTGTAAAATGTTACTTTCTCTAGGCCAGAAGGTAACAAAGGCAAAGCAAATTCCTTGCATTGTATTGTTGGAATAGCTAAACCGTAATTGAAAGAAATCATTTCATCAATAGAGAGTACATTTTATATGTCCTGGGCTACTCATGTTTTGGCCTCTTAAGCACCAAAAACAAGAAAGCTTTTCAGGCTAACTATGGTGTTGATTTCAGCAATATGGTAATTATTCATTAATGCTAGGAATCCTTGGTCACTCCTGACTTGAGAAGCATTTGGGCCAGCAAATTAAACATAGTAAATTTCATGATTATTTTTAGAATAACTTGCACTTTTTTTTTCCTTCATTGAATTTAATGAAGCTTTCTGAACCATCCCAAGAGATTAACTGTTCCCAGTGGACCCCCAGACGAAGTATACTCCAAATAAAAAAGAGTGCTAATAGCATTCCATCTTTGAATAACACCTAATGAATTAACACACACTACTCACCTACAACAGACAATTGGGAAAAGGCATGCACGTGCATGTGTGAGTACAACTTAGCCAGAGTCAGGCTTGGTTTCCTTGAAATGCCCGAGATGCACACAATGATGAATGGAAGGGACTTAAATTTCTCCTTCCTTTCTGACTACCAAACCAGTCTCGTCTGTTTCCAGGGGGAAAAATACTTGCTAATTGTCTTAAAATTTGCTGAAGGAAAGAACATCTTGTTCAACCAAGTTGTCTTTCTGGAAAGACTGTGCGAACGTATCACTTGGAGTCGTGATAGCTGTTCACGTGGATCTCACAGCATGGTATCTGTTCTCTTTTGTAGAAGTGCTAACCAGTATGCCTAGAAGCTTAAAATCAGGGAGATTCTTTCCCTTCCTAATGAAAACTTGGAGTTCACTGGGATGATGTGGTGTACTCAAGGTAACAGACAGAACCCACCTGGTTTAGACATGACAGATGGCTGTAAGGGAACCATAACTTATATGGGACTCCTGCCTTCGTGTTTCTACTGTCAGACTCTTGCCTTATCTCAGGAATAAGGGTGAGCTTTTTCTGATTGTATTTAGAGTAGGGAGTCATTGATGGTGACTGATTTTTAGTCCAGAAACACATATAAAATGTGTTTCCATGGTATAAACTTGTTCTCTCTTTGGTATGGAGATAAAATATTAGACCGGGCTGGGAATGTTTAAATGGCTTTAAAAATGTAATAGTATTCCAAATGTAAGAGGCCTTAAAAAGTAAATAAAATAAAACAAAAAATTTGTGTCTTTTGATTTGCACTGATTCTTACAGTCGAAGATCCCTGCATTCATTTTCTCACTTCTTAACATCCTGTCCTATGGAGACTCTTCTCTTGGAGGTCACATCTTTCCTGTTACCTATACTAGCTTTCACTTAGAGTTTATTCTCCTTGACTGTTTTGCTGTATTTGACGCTGTGGACTCTCCCCACCCAACACCATTTACCATCCCTCATAAATACCCAGTAGTTGATCTCATTGACATTTTTGTCTTCTTTGCAAACCCTGCCACTAACCTTGTCTACCTCACGTCACCTCTTGCCTGGATTGTCATGCAGGCAGGCTTCCATCTGGTCCTCTCTCTGTCCTCTAATCCACAATGCCAGAGTGACTAATCTTCTAAATATCTATACTTTAATCTGATCTTAAAATCCCTTCTTACCTACAGGGCCTTACTTTTCTCTCCTTTTCCACCTACTTTACCTTCTTCTTGGCTCTTTACATTCCAGAAACACTTTAGACTTTAGACACAGAGACTTTTTAGTCTCAAGGACACTAAGCTTGACTGCTCCTTAGGGCTCTGTGCTAGTTTTTTCTCTGCCTGAACTTGTCTTCTACAGGTCATCCCATGACCAGCTGTTTCTTTCATTTGAGTTATTGCTTAAATTTTCCTCAGAAAGGTCTAATCTACTCTCCTACTCATTTTTTACCAAGATATTTTTACTTATTTGAGAGAGAGAGCCAGCGAGCTTGTGCCTGAGCGAGAAGAGGGGCAGACGGCAAGGGAGAGAATCTCAAGCAGACTCTCCTCTGAGTGAGGAGCCCTGAGGTTGGGCTTGAACTTACGACCTTGAGATCATGACCTGAGCCAAAATGAAGAGTCAGATGCTCAACTGACTGAGGCACCCAGCTGTCCCATGATCTCCTACTCATTTTGATGCCTTTGCATTTAATTTTCTTCAGAACAATTATGACTATTTGGTAGTTATGTATTTATTTGTTCCTCTCTATCTCTCCCAAATAGAATGTGTACTCCCTGAGGGCAGGAGTTTTTTATTTTATGGCTTTACTTCCAGAACCTAGAACTTAGAGATTAATGAAAATTTGTTGGTTGACAAACACTGTGGATTATACCATTTCTAATCCATCCAACCCAATTCCTTACTGTTTTTATATAAGCACATTGTACAGTCCTCAGGTTGTTCTCACTATCCATGGAATTTATTTTCTATTGTGTCAGGTGTGTTGAGTTTTTTTTTTTTTTTCTCCAACCAGATTATGAGCTTCTGAAAGGGAGAGGCTTTTTTTAATGTTTTTCCAGTCCTCAGGCCTAGCAGAGTGCTGAGCTGCATTTGGTATGTATTTAGCAAACACTTATTGATTTATTTCTGACTGTAACATTATATACTGCACCACTGAGCACTTTTACATCAGTAGGGCTGAAACGGAAATAAAAATAGGTCGACCATAAAACACCAGCATAAGACCCATGACAGGGCCAGAGCTTTCTTTCTTACCTTCTAATTCAATTTGAGTGGCAAACTAAAGTTTTCTGGAATGAGAATGTATGTGATGAATAGGAAAGCATACCTTGGGAAAATTTCTTACTTCTTTCTCTAGCAGGTGGAGAGGCTGATCACCCTTTGAGCACCCTTTGAGTGCTGATCATTTCCAACTCCAAGGTGCTCAGGTCTACGTATACCATTACCGACTCTTGCTGTCATTCTAAAGTCATCCTGGACTTCTTACTGTTCTTTGATCCCTGTATATACTCACTCAACTCTTTTCCTTAGGCATATTTATAACATTTCTTTCAAAATCCCCACTGGTGAGTATAAGCCAGATGCTGGCAGGTCTGTGAGATAGGAAATCTGAGCCTGAATACTGGCTTCATTTCCAATTAATCTGGGTAATATTGAGCAAACAGTTTACCCTCTTTGGGCTTCAATTCTTCATTTGTAAAATATAAAGTTTAGACTCCAGATGATATTAAGGACTAGATAATCCAATTATAAAATTACACGATTCTATTTCTAAAGAATGAAATGGAGGCCACAGTCTTTAGAGTTTTTCATGCACTTGTTCTGTGTGATAGGATTTATTAGTTTCATGTGTAGTCAGCAACTCTGCTTTCAGCTTTTGGCATTTACACTTTTCTTTTTCTCAATTTGTGTTAAAGCAGACGGGCAGATGGCTTATTACACTTTCACATGCTTGTAATGTTGTTGTTCAATTCAACAATGGTTTTAAACTTTGAAGATCCATGTAGAGCATGGATTTTGTTTAGAATGGAAGATAGTTTTAACTCTTCAATTTAAGGATAATAATGTTTACTCACATAATTTAAAACAACTCACTCCAAAGACCTAATCATTTTCCTTAATTCCTTAACACATTTCCACATCACACTCTTACTCTTCCAAGTTGCAGTTTCAAAAATGAAGCCACCAGACTTCCAGTTACACGTACATTGTTTGCCTTCTCCTGACTCATTTAACCCATGAGCTCCTTCCAAATACAAAACCCTTTAATTCAGGATCACAGAAATCTAAATGCAGAAGGGACAAATTCCTCACTTTACAGGTAAGAAAACGAAAACTAAAAGGTCCCGGTGCTCTTTCTACTACGTATTTTATTTAAAAAAAAAAAAAAAGTGAGGTTAGGTTGCAGGAAAAAAAAACCCAAAATTCGTGAATTTTAAGCTTTTAAATTTAAGTGTCAATACAGTATCCCAATGACAACGTAGAAACAACTATGCAGCTGAAAGGTCACCACTGCTATCGCTTTGCTTTGTGCTTTTTAATTCCTCAATGTGATTCTCTTCATGTAAGTGTGGACAAGCAATTGTTGAAGAGCCGAAATGCATCTTAAGTGTGTGGAGGAGTCAGAACCGAAAGGACAGACAAAATATAGGTAAAGGAAAGCGTAGCCTGCTCAGAGGGAAGTTAGGACGCGTAAGCGAAGCAGACGTGAGGGCTGCAGAGCAGGTAAAGTTGGAAGGGAAGAGGCCGGCAACCCGCGGAGGCCGGGACGCCCCAGCAGGCCAGGGAGAGAGGAACGGAGGCAGGAAGAACCGGCAAGAAACCTGCAGGAGGAAGCCGAGGCCAATCTAGTGAGCAGCAAAGACCGTTCAGAAGAAAAGAGAAGGCGCCAATACGAGCTTAGAACAAGACTAGAGGATTAGAGAAAGAGTACAAAAAAGCTGAAGAGGCAGAGAGGGGTACTGATGAAGAGATGGACAGGGGGAAAGGGCGCGCGGGGAGGTGAGAAGTGAAGCGAAGCCCTCGGGAAATGGGTAGGTGAGAAGAGGAGCGGGGGCCGTGAATTAAGACTACACAGCGCGCGCGGGCGGGATCCGCGCTGACTCAGGGACCCCGCGCTCTCGCCGTCCCGACCGCGCAGTGGGCGGAGTTCTAGGCGCGTGGGCGGACCAAAGGGCGGGGCCTGCGCCTGACGCGCCTGAAGGCCGCAACGGCCGCAGGCCGGGAGGGGCGGCGGCGGCCGCGGTGGCGGCGGCGGCGGCGGCGGCGGGGGAGGGGCACGGCGTCAGCGCGTCGCCGGCTGGGCCGCGCCGGTGGCCAGGAGGGAGAGACAAGGAGGAGGAGGAGGAGGTGAGTAGGCTCCGGGCTGGGGAGCCGCGCGGGCCGGAGGGGAGGCGGGGAGCGCGGCCCCTCCCCTTCCCTCCCCGACGCCCGCCTCGCGGGGCCGCGCGGCGCGAAGTTCCCAGAGGGGCAGTGGCGGCGGCGGGAGCGGCAGCGGCGGCGGCGGCGGCGGCGGCGGCGGCGGCGGCGCGGAGAGCCGGGGGTGGGGGGGGCGGAGCTGAGGGCCGCGCGGGCGGTGCGCTTCCCGAGCGCACGCGCTGCGTTCCTTGCGCCGCCGTCCGCCTTGCCCGCGGAGCCGGGAACACTGGCGGCTGCATTTCAGTCCTGTAGGCTGGCCATTTTCTGATTTTTTTTTTTTCTTTTGAGTTCTGCGCTTGGTGTGTGGTAGCTTCTAGGGACCGGGCGTGCCGCCGCCTCCTCCTGCGGCTGGCGAGGGGCGGGTTGGGGGCTCGTTACTCTCGCGCTGGGAGAAGGGAGGCCGGGTTCCCGGGGTTGGCCCGAGTAGGCGGAGGGGCCTCCTGCCGACCACAGGACTGCCAGGCGGGGTCCCTTGCGACACGCGCCTCCGGGCCTTCCTGAGGGGAACCTTTGCGCCCGTCCCCTTTATTGCTCCTACTTTCCTGCCCTCGCCAGCCGAAACGAGAGACCTCACTCGCCCCTTACCCCATCTCTCCTGTGAGGATCGGACATACACTTATTTTGATCGTGATGCTGGCTGACTGTTCGGTGGAAAGGTTCTCTTAAGTCTTGTTAAGTCTAGTCATGTACTCTGCAGCCTAGTTGCAGTACGCCACAATTTAACCTTTAGGCCTGAGGGAGTTCTCTCTCTCAAATACAACTTTTAGAATCTTCTGAGAACTGTACTGCTTTAGATTATCTTTGAGATAATTCTTAAATTAGCGCCTTGAAGCAGTGTGATGGGAGGTTCAAAGAGAAGGCTTTACACTTTTTCCTCCACCTGTATCACCGAATGAAATGGAAAACGTTGAGTTGACGGTGATTTTCCGCAAGAGGTGGGTTTCACAGCGCAGCCCTCCAGTGGTGTGGCTCACCTTGGTTGTTTGGTCCTTCCCCTGAAGTTGATTTTAAAGCTCAGTGTAGTGGTCAGGTAAAGGAGATGCTAAAAAGAAGTTCAGAATAATTGAGTAGAGCCGTTTTATTGCATTCTGCTAGCCTGTTTAACCTTAAGCTAAAGCGTGGCAGGAGTTTCATGTAGAAACCCACAGACCTACCAAGCGCTATATTGAATTTTAATTAGTGCATCCCAGGTCTGATAGGAGTAGATTCTCCTTAGCTCTCACTTTCTTATGTACTTTCCTTTGGATCTTGTATTTAATGAAACAGTGTTAGTATTGAGAGGTGGAGGAGTACCTTTTGAATCATGCAACGTTGACAAACTTGTAAACTGAATAAGTAAAATCTGTACCGTGATACTGAGATAAAAATAGGAAACTGAATTTTTATCATCAGTTTGAGAAGTTAAGATGGCTTCTTTACTCCTGTTTTGAAATCCTGTTGACATTTTAGTCTTACATACCAAGAAGTACAGAAATTTCTTTTTGTAAGAGACTTTCACAGTTAAATCCAACCCCATTATTTTACAGGGAGAAATTAATTAAAGAAAGTTTCTTGAAGATTTTCAACAGGAGCTGAATAGAACTAGTTGACTTAATTAACTGAACACTTAAGTATATAATTCAGACCTCCCCAATGAATATTTTTGTACCAAAATTTGTTTTATGTTATTTTTTAAAAAGTCTAGTAATTACTAAATTTTCTTTTTTCTTTTTTCTGAGGATATGCCTTAGTTTGTGATTTGGACCCATTAGATACAAATGATACAGATTATTTATAGTTAGGACATGCTACAGTTTATCAGTTGAAAACAGTACTTTCCAGTTTTTTTGAAATTAGTAATTATTTTCACTTCAAGAATGTTTGTTCATATTCTTGATTCAGATAGTCTGTTTTGATTCCAGGAGATTGGCATTTTAAAAGTGTGTGTGTTTAAGACTGTGGTGTATATAACCTTGATGTTAATGAGGAAGAAAGGTGCTATACACATGTAACTGAATTCCAGTATTCCCAGGCAGCATCACTTTTCTTAGTGGGCCTCAAATGCCGAAGTCCTGAAGTTCTTGTTGGGGTGGGGTGAATTCTTTGCATCTTACACACCACAGTGTTTAGGCATTTAGTAAATACTTTTTGGCTTCTGTGCACTTTGCTTGGTGGGGGCTTCGTGAAAGACCATGTCTTATTCTATCTGTATGTGCCTAGTGTCAAGTGTAATGGATATTCTCTAAATGCTTGCGTTCATGCTGGGCTTAAGCAAACTCAAGGTAGCTGAGTGGCTGGAAGTCATGAGTCATGATTTTGTAAATTTGAAATAATTTATTTCCATTTATGTGTTGAATCATATATTAGGCTTAATTCCAGTATTGAAAAAGGTATCAGGTAATAAATATTTTAGAAAAAATGGGGGAACAAACTTAACATTGAGGATTTTACTCTTTAACATATGTTACTCTCTGTGAAATAGGGAAAATGACTGTTATTTAAATCTTTTGATAGAACACCTCAGTAGAGCTAAAGTAATACAAATTTTCCACTAGAGTAAAGTTTGACCACTATGAGTTGAGTGACCCTCTAATTATTGCTGTAAGCCACATTTTATTTTATTTTTATTTTTAAAGATTTATTTATTTATTTGACAGACAGAGATCACAAGGAGGCAGAGAGGCAGAGAGAGAGAGGGGGAAACAGGCTCCCCACTGAGCAGAGATCCCGATTCGGGGCTCGATCCCAGGACCCCGAGATCATGACCTGAACCGAAGGCAGAAGCTTAACCCACTGAGCCACCCAGGTGCCCCTGTAAGCCACATTTTAAAGTTTTCGTTTCACTTTATAAGGATACATTTTTCAGCATATAGACCTTTGTAAGGATCATGACTTTTGGAGTCCAGACTACCTTGGCAAGCTGTCCTGATAGGATATTTTTAACTGTTTTATATGGCATTCTGGTGGTATGGTAAAACAAAACAACTCAAAAAGCTACTGTATTTTCTTTTTCTCTTAGGCTTATCTCTTCTTTAATAGATCAGAATAGTGTGTTTTGTTTATTTAAAAAAAATTAACAGAGGAAAATTTTCAGGCATTTCTTTTGGAAAGTACCACCACTTCACCCTTTGAATAGCTTTGGAAAATAATGTTTGAGCAAATGCAGGGCCAATTCCTTAGCGTGATTCCTATTTGAATATGTAGATCATAAATAATAGCCTTCACAAGGACAACGTCTGTGGACTACATGCATTTTTTTCTACAACTTTATAACTGAAAACAGTTGTACAGTATAGCAGGGTGTTTATTTATAGGAAGGAGATAATTTCACATGTATCATTTCTGGCTCTTTTGCTAGTCCCAGTCTACGTGTCCTACCCACTGCCAGTTTTACCCCTTTGACCCAGTTTTTGAATTGATTTTTAAGATTGAAAATACATTAAGATCTCCATGCCCTTCCAGAGGTGGGATCTGGAATTATTCTGGTGCCCTGAACATTCATTACTCACGGAAGTATGGTATCTCACCATACGGTCGGCAGGTATGCAGTTTGACTATGAGATTCTCATTTTTAAAGACAGTTTGCTCATCAAGAGTTTTAAAATACATAGCATAAACATTTTAATGAAGGGTATGTGTGAGGCATCTAGAATATTTCAATAAAGGTTTAAATGGGATTAGGATATAAATTCATTAATAAGAATCAGAGTATCTAGTCCTTTCCCCCCATACTTTAAGGTCATACTTAAGTCATTTAAACAGATGACTTTGTTTTTGAGTATTCATTTATAAAAGTAACCAGAGAAGCAGTTCCACAGTTTCTTTAGAAAGTGTTGAATAGTCCATAGAGTTGATGTTTTCTTGTGTTGTTTCTTTTTGTACTCCAGATCCCTTGTGGACCTGAAACCTTGTCTTAACCTGCTTAAGAACTCTAACCACTTGGTTATCTGACTCTCCTTGCTTTTCCCTCTTCTGGTCAGGGAGTTGGGACCTGTTCTTTTCCACAGGTGGATGGTTGGGGCTCTGTTTCAACTGAGGCAGAACTTGCAGAGTCAAGATACTATGCTACTGCCTCCAGGACTTACATTTACTGGATTGACCCCTTACATACTGAGGATAGGCTGGCTGAGAACTGGGCTTTTTTGGCTATTTTTATTTGAGTCCATTTTGAGGGTCAGCTTTTCATTTGCATCAGACTGTAGAACACCCTAGACTTCATCTAGTCATTACTTAGATCCCTTTCCTGTGTTCGATTCTATGCCTTCTTAGCTGAGTCACGTAGTTGGTGATTTTTATCCCCTGGGTTCAGTGGTAGCTAATCATTTTCAAGTGTTCGATTTTCTACCCATGTCTTCTCAGTTTTGATCTTTCATTTGACCAAGTAGCTGTTGTACTTTTCCATAGCACATTTGTTCATTATTTGTCTTTCCTTCTAGACTGTTTGTACCGAGTGTTGAGACTGAATCTGTGCTGTCCCTGGTGGTTTCCTCACACTCAGTACAGTGCCTGGTACATAGCAGGTGGAAATAAATATTAATTAATATAAAATTCATCCTAACAGTCCATTATCAGTGTGGAAAATTGGTGTTCATTTGGAAATTTAGATTTCGTATAAGAAGTTTAGACATTTCATCACCATCATTAGGACTACACTCTGTGTATTGTAAATTATAAGCAAATCCATTTAAAAAATAGCTTCATCAATCATCTGGGAGGGCATTTATTTCAGAAGAAAAGGTATATAATTTCCCTATGTATTATTAGATGTTGCACATTTCAGTTTTTCTTGAGTTTGATTAACATGTGTATATAATATTTCTTATACATTGAAGTTTTATGGCACTATAAAGAAGTGAGTTTAATTGCCCTCTTTTTGTTCATTAGTAATTATATACTAAAGAGTAAATTCTCATTAAAGGCCCTTAAATGCCTGCTCATAAAAAAGAGAGACCTCTTTGATTTTGTTGACCATACAATCCTAGTTATTGTTTTGAGGCAAGTCCTCAGACTCTTCAGTAGTCTAAACCTTTAATTTGGTTTCAGAACAGTAGTCAGTCAAGTATTGAATACCCAAATTACCATGTCTTTAACAAGTAATGCAAACACTCTGTATTAACAAGGTAATGACCATAACTTTTCTTGTAGAATTTCTTGTGCTAATTTTTTTAAAGAGGACTTATTGAACTAAATTTCCTGTAAAGGCCAAAATCTCATACTTTTAATGATAATGGAGTGTATGTGTTTGTGTAAAGAGGAAGGGGATGGTATTTTTTGTAGTGGTATTTTTAAGTGGACAGTTTACTAATTATGTTGAGGTAACATTTTACAACTCTAAAAGGAAAACTTCAATTATCTGAATGAAATGAGGTACATGAAATTAATTCAGATAAATGGGGGAATCCTTAGTGTAAATGATGCATGGCAAGAGATATGACCTCAATCTTGATTTTTTTTTTTTCTGTATATCTGTCAGCTGCTTTTACGTTACTAGATTATGATTCTATGATGGGAGGAGGTAAAATTTGCTCTGTAGTTTTTTGTTTTTTTTTTCCTTTGCTACAAAGGGAATCCAGAATGTGGTATTCTGTGACAAGTATAATTGCTCATCTCTTGCCTGTGCTGCCCTGCCCTTTTAGGTGGTATACCACAGCCTTCCATTTTGTCACCTTCCTATCAAATGTCAGATGTGTGTGTGTGTGGATTCCTTGAGAATACAATTTATTTGAAATTAAAGCCACAGTCCTCTGTCCAATCACAAGATGTTTTTACTTCCTAAAAGTTGAGTTACTTCAAGTTAAGATGAATCGAACTGGGTAAACCTTGATTCCTTCCCTGTCCCCTTAGGGTTTAATATTAAGAAGTATCTTAATGTAGGATGTAGGACCTTAAAATAGCAGCAAACACTGGGGCATAACCCCTGGCTTTTATGGATCCTTACTTGAAATGAAAATTTTGCTGATTGATTAGGTTTAGGAAAGCTTTAGGAGACTGATTTCTGCTGTCATTTACTACATTTTCAGCATTCCTAGGCTCCTGGCATCTGAGAGCTGTTGTGTAAAGAGTAGTCTTTGTATCTGTGATGACATTTTTCTCTAGGCATTTTTTGTTTTGTTTTTAAACAGAGGTGGTGTTATCTCAGCTATAGAGGTGTGTGCTACCACCTATTCTTTTTTTCTACATTACCTGTCGATGATGTTTTACCTAAAGCACCTGAGAATGTGTCTCTATTTTCAGCATGTATCATCTTCCTTTTTGTCTCTTGGTCTTTGAGATACAAGATGATTCATATCTTTATTGCCTTGGGCAAAGTGGATATGGTATCAGCAAGCTCTGTATCCAGACCTTGTGAGCAATTCCTAGGTCATTGCCTGAGACTTTCTTAAATACATGCAGGCAGTGTGATTGAAGAGTTTAGGCTTCAGGCTCAGTCCAGACTGATTTCAACCCTGTACCATTTATGAACAGCATGCTTTGGGGGGAAGTTAGTTACTTTTCTGGGTTTCAGTTTCCTTAGAATAATCTTAGCTGGTTTGATTTGTTCTCCTATGCAGATAAGTGTTTAGTAAGTTTGTGAACTATCTACCTAGATCATGGGCTGTTTTAAAAGAAAGTAGGTTTTGTTCTATTTGAAGACAGAGATAATCAAATTAGTAAAAAAATTTACAAATAGAGGTCTTGTTCAGTTGAGTTTAAAACTATGTAGGAATTGGAACCATTGAATTATTTATATACATAAGGTTTCTCATATGTGACATAGGCAAAATAGCATACTTGTTGAATTAAGATAGACTTGGATGATCAAGCACTTGGATAACCTTGGGCAGGGAACTTGCCATTCTTGACGCAATTTTCTTCTATAAAATGGGTAATAAAAGTGTCAAGAATAATAAAGGGTGAATAAAGATAGTAAGTCATAAAGGCTTAAGAGATGAAGTAAGTATAGAAAATACTTAGTAATGCCTGAATCCATAAATACTGATAGTTGTTATTGTGACCACAAACAAGTGACTTCCCCTTTCTCTGCCTCAGGTGTCCTCCTGGGTAGCATGAATGTTATCAGAGAACTAATATAGTTATGAGGATTTAATGAGGTAATATATGTAAGTGCTCATTATATGTTAATTGGTATTGTTACATTATTAATTCAGTTTCAGAATGAATTGGACCAATTTTGAGTTAAAATCAAGGAATTTGTACAGATATTTAATAATTCTTTTTTTAAAATATAATTCTTTTGTTGTGGAATATTTATTATGGATTTGGAGATGGCAACTTATCATTTATAGCTTTTAGTGTTTCCTTAAGATAATGGTTCTTAAATTGTGATGTGCAGACCCATACAGGTCACAAGAGCCTTTAAGGGGATCTGTGAGGTTAAAACTATTTTCATAGTAATGCTTTTTGCTATTTCCACTGCTTTGACATTTGCCTTGTTGATACTAAAGCAATGGTGGGTAAAACTGTGGACATCTTAGTACATATTAAATCTCAATGGCACAAAACTTTACTAGTAATCATTGTATTCTTTATTACCATGCTTTTCCAGTAAAAAAGCAAATAAAACTGAAATGCCAGTTTCACTGAAGAATGTCATTGATGAAGTAGTAAAAACAATTTTATTAAATCTTAATCCTTGAGTACGCTTTGTTTTAATATTTTTTGTAATGAGATAGGAAATATGCAAAAAACATTGTTGCTGTATATCCAGAGTACATTGGTTGACCTAAGGAAAACCCTTCTGTGATTTTTTTTTTGAGTTGCAAGCTGAATTAGTCATATTTTGTGTGAAGCATCATTTTACTTATAATAATGACTACCAAATTATGATCATTTAGACTTAGATATTTGGCAGTCATTTTCTTGAAAATGAACAAAGTGAGCCTGCCACTTCTGGGAAAACAACTGATAATCTTTGTTGCCAATGATAAAATTTGAGATTTCAAGTGAAAATTAAAATTTTGGAAAACTTTTATCACCTACTGTGCCCTTGACAGCTTCCCAATACTTAAAGATTTTTCTGATGAGATGGGTGGTGATATTAATGAATGTGAGGTCTTGCTGTGGTATTAATTAATTAATTATGTCAAAATTTGGAATTTAAACATAGTGTAAGACACCAATATTTTCAAAGCAATCAGTGTTATAAAATTGTGGGTAAAAGACCCTTACAAAATCAAGTAACAACACAAAGAGTTTCTGTGATGGTAGGTTCCATATAATAGATAACTGTTAAACTCCTACTTGTCAAGTTTTGGTATAGTATCAAAGAAGAATGTTCACATTTATCTGAAAAGGCAATTAATATTAACATATAGTTCCTTTTTTCTATTGCAGTCAAAACAACATATCACAACAGATTGAATATAGAAGCAGGTATAAGAATTCCTCTGTCTTCTACTAAATTAGACATGCAAGAAATTAATTTTTCTTAGGAAAATACTTTTTCATAACATATGTTATTTGTCATATTAAACATGTCATAAAATTTTAAAATGAATTAATGTTTACATTTTTTCATTTAATTTCTAATACAGTAAATATTAATAATTATGACTCACATTAACAAGAATTCTCAAGAGTTCTCCAATATTTGAAGACACAAAGGAGTCCTTTTACTAAAAAGTGTGAACTATCCCCTAAAGGGAAGGAGGCTAGATTTGTCAAATGAGTAAAGTTCTGAAGTTTTTAATCTTCTGTGTATTCCTTTGGAATATGGACTGCATGCCTCTGCTTTTTTTTTTCCTGGTGATAAGGGTATGTTGCTGTACTCTGTCATTCCCCAAGTAGCAAAGGGTTCCTATATGTATTGTTGAAGAAGATTTTCATTTTTATTTAAGATTGGTGCTACCTATATTGCTACTCAGAATTGAAATATGGTTAATGGTCATTTCATTCAGCCTCTTCATTTTTGATACTACACATTTGTTTGTGTTTGAACTATTCATGTAATTTTCAGAGTTGTTCACCATGGCATTCTATTTCAGGATTATAGTGATATTCACTTTGCTGAAAATAAATTGCCATTTTCTTTGAAGTCTTTACGTGAGGCTAATCTGTCCTGCCATAACGTCTTCCTGACATTTCACAGCTATTTTTTAGCACAGTCTACAACTTATGAATATGTTTGCGAATTAATTATTTGCAGCAATACAATATGAATTACAGATGGGTTCTGTAGTGCCACTAATAGTATGGGCACTACATATGTGCCGAATACATTTCTCCACTGTAGTCAGATAGTGGCAAGAAACCCTTCTTTTTCCCTTACAATAGAACTGGGGTTGTTAAAGCTTTGATAGAAGCAAGACAGACAGTCTGAGGCACTGCTCAAGAAACACAGGTATTTTGAGCACTCTAAGTGGGTAAAGGGTAATGGATAGCACTCTCAGATGAAGCAGGTCTAGAAACTTTGGGCTAATTAGGCGATGATGAAGGGAAAAAAGGGAAGGAATATTCTGAATGCTGCTTGGGGTCGATATATTCACTTTTGGGATAGTTGCTAAAAAGTATGAAATGCCTTAACATGGATATTTCTAGGATGGGAAATTCATCTATATAGAGGTTTGTCTTGTGCTCTTATGTTTGGTTATTATATGAACTGAGCTCAAGAAACAAAATGAAAGGCCAGTTGGTCAGGTTAATAAACTCACGGGTTTGTAGTGTATGAGTTTGCATGTAGAAGGAAATCTGTAATTCCAGGAGCATTCATGATCAGGAGGAGTAGTGGAGGTTGGAAGAATGTTGGAATATGAAAACTGTCCACAGGGCCCAAACAAATTCATGTTACAGGATGCTTGTTAAAGCAGGGGTGGAACTAGCTATCAGCCAGCACAGATCGGTCAATAACTACTGTGACTCAGTGTACTACCCTAGGATCTCTAGCGGGAAATGGAGAATTTTAGGACTGGTATTAGTGCAGGAAGCTTGTTATGGAGAATGGTTAACATAAAGCAGAAATCCAGAGCCAGGAGAACTTAGGGATACAGAAGAGGCCAATGTTGGAGAGGTATTTGATTTTGAACCTGAGCTTTTTACCTTCTTCCTGCCCAGGGGTAATACTGATTCCTTGGATTAAGGCAAGGCTGAGCCAAAGTGGAAAGCAAAGTAACTACAGCTGTCTACACTGGAATGACAGACCTACCCAGAAGTATTTGCCAAACAAATGTATGAAAGTAAGGGAAGGGAACAACTGGGTCATTGCACCTCAGGTTCTTAATACTACAGACACTAGGTGTCCTATTAACCTACCTACTAGATATCCTCTAGGTCAGGGGTTGGCAAACTTTTTTTTTTTTGAAAGCACCAGAGAGTAAAGATACTCTTCTTTATGGGTCATTTAGTTGATGTTGCACCTACTTAAGTAAGTCTGCCATTATAGCATGAAAGCAGACATAGAGAAATACATAAATGAATGCATAGTTGTGGTTCCAATAAAACCTTATTTGTGGAGACTGAAATTGAATTTCATGTAATTTCACATGTCACAAAGTATTAAGTCTTTTTTAAAAAACTTTTTTCAACCATTTACAATTTTAAAATCTATTCTTAGATCATGGCTGTACAAGAATAGGTAGTGAGCTGAATTTTGGTTCATGGGCTGTAGTTTGCTGACCCTTGTTATAGTCAAATAAATCACTGTCAGTTATAATGCTGAAAGCTTAGCATTACTGAAATAGATATCTCTAGGACAATGCTGTTGGTGACACTGTCTTGTTTTATAGGTGACACTGATGATAAAAATCCGTTCAAGAATTTAGATGTGACATCTGCAGCAGGTTCAAATCTCTCAGCTATAAGACAAACTGGATACTTCGTAAAGATTTTCATCTGTTATGCACAGAGCCAAAATCCGTTACTGAAATTGTCTGGGTGAGCTGCCTGCTGGGTCCAGTGATGCACTAGTAGATAAAGAAGTTGAAAGAGAAGGATGGCATATTCTTTGGATGACTGGCAGATTGTGACACCAAAATGGCATCAAGCCCTACTGTGGTTCCAAGGACTTCATGATTAAATAAAAATTGATTTTTTTAATTTATATTTTTTGGTTGGGAGAGCATAGTTGAAGTAAATTTGATCTTTACTTGGGGAATGTGTAATGTTTTATTATTCCATAATGATACATGGTAATTGCTTGGTAATCAAACTTCAAAAGTTCTGTCTATATGGAACTTATGTAGTTACCACCTTTTAGTACTAGATTCTCTTACTTTAAGAGAACTATGATAAAGAAAAACATCTATTTAAACTAAAGAAAATTAACCTAAAAAGGTTAATTTAAAGACTTAATCATTTTTATAAGAAAGTTTTTGCTTTGGGAGATTTCTTGAAATTTTGCTGTCCTGCAGCATATATAAAATATGTTTCTGGGGTGCCTGGGTGGCTCAGTCGGTTAAGTGTCTGACTGTTGATTTCAGCTCAGGGCATGATCTCAAGGTTATAAGATTGAGCCCTGTGTCAGGCTCACACTGGGCTTGAAGCCTGCTTAAGATTCTCTCCTCTCCCTCTGCCCCTCACTCCTCCCCCCCCAAAAAAAATTCTGTTTGCAAAAAGCTATTGTACCCAGAATTTTCTAAGAAAACATCCTTTTGTGTAGGCTTTTGAACTCAGCAGTCAAAAACACACTATACAATACTAGGTGCATAGAACAGTTGAATTAAAAAATTAATATCTTTAGATCTATTAACTAAATTCACTTAAAATGATTTAGAGAGTAGGTGTGAATTGAAAATAAACCTGTATTTTCTAAGCCATTGAATCATAAGAAAACTGGAACATCAAAGTATTCTCTGAACCAAATCAATATTTTATTTGGTTAGAGCTGCTGTTTTTGGTATATGTCTGTTTATTCCAGTTGTAGAGGATTTGAAAGCAGTTCTGGAAAATGAAGTGGGTGGATTCTCAATGTTGAATCCTTTTTTTTTCCAGTGAATCTTCATTTTTTTTTTGTCTTAGCATTCAACAAAAACTCTGGCATCCCACTATATAAAACATAGATTACATTTTATATAGTTCATGTAGCTCATCAACAAACAGAAAAAGATTCCCTCATGACTTACCTTGAAAGCTGTTCAGGGCATATACTATTCAGGACATACACTGTTTTATTCAAGGCATACACTATTCAATTTGTCAGTGTGCCACTGCCACTACTGCCAGAGTGCAATGCAACTAACATAGCCATCCTGCTAGGAAAAAGATCTGTGGGTTGCTGAGTAGTGGAAGTTACACACATCTAATTTACAAGTCAGATTAGAGATCAGAATCATACGATGGCTTTATGTGGAATTGATTTCATTTCATGGTTTTTAAGCTATTTTTTCATTGAAAGCAGTGTCTATAACTGAAAGACAGGTGTGGTGTAGCATTTGAATGCCTTAAACTCTTGAGATCGTAGAACTCAGGGATTTTAAAATAAAATGCTCTTGTCATTCATTTATGGTGCCATAATTAAACTGCCCCGTGGATTTTTTTTGGGTTAATATTAATATTTGGAAAACTTTGCCATTGTCAGATAAGAGGCACTTTAAGTAAGACAGTTGTGAGTGTGTATGTTTAAGTAAGCAGCAAACAGTTTTTTACCTTATAAATAAGACATATCTAATAAAAATTATGTGTGGGTTTAACATTGATAACCCATTCAAATCAGGAATTCCATTGTGGCCTTCTGGAAACCTATGAGGGGGAATACTTTATAAATAGCAGTTTTTTTTCCAAATCAGATTTTTAAAAAAATACATGGAAGAATGCATAATCATAGCTTGATAGGTTGCAGTTACTCTTAATTTACCTGTTCTTATTGAAATTGAGCAGACATGTCATAAAAATATTAAAAAAGTAGTTCATTGCAGAAAAGGTGGTGCTATTGGAATTTGAGAATATAGTGGCAAAAAAAAAAAAAATCTGTGTTAATCTTTTAGATTGAGCCAGTAATTCATTTATTTGAGTGTAATCAGGAGAAGAAAATCCAAGTGTTTAAAACTAGCTTTTTATCAGTGGTTAAAATTATGTTTAGTTTTATTCTCCCTCAATCCCCATATGATAAATTCTCATGAATGGGTTTCTGAGATAAAACACTGAGATTTAGAGGGTTTTGAGAATTCATCAATTACATTATTTTTATCCACTGGTTGTTTTACATAGGACCTGTTTGTGACATTTACAGGACATGAGGAAGACTGATTCTGGCTTTTGTGGACTTCAGAAAAAACTTTGAAGAAAGATTAATGCCAAGTTAGGATGTAGTAGGCATACACTACTGTGTTAATTTTAGTAGAGCAATGACTATTTAGATGGATTCTTCCCCTGTTGCCTTGGCCCCTAACTTCATAATCTACTGGCTAAAGTTGCATTTCATTAAGGCAAGTGAGAGGCAATTTTATGAATGGAGAAAGTGAGGCTATTCTAGACATTGGGAAACTAGTGCAATGTAAGGGGAGAATGAGATTGTAAATATGATAGGCAACAAGATTGTAGATAAATTCTCTATTTTTGGATTGACAAGGGTGCTAGAGGAAAGGTATCAGTAGAATAGAGTGGTTTATTATGTACTGTTTATTGAAAGCCTCCTGTTTGGTAGGTCTTGAGTAAGATACTTTGCATCCATTTTAATTCTTTCCACAACCTTGAAAGCAAGTGCAATTATCCCAGTTTCCTGATGAGGAAAGATATACTAAGGGAGTATATTCAAGGTCTTGGAAGGAAAAATAGAGTCCCACATTGTGTCTCATATAGAGGCCTTTTCTCTCCAGTCATTGTCTGCTAAATGAAGAAATAAAAAGTAACCTGAAAGACCAGCATATAGTATGGGCAGATTTTAGGATTAATGGCTTTTAACATAAATGACTCCATGTTGGTGTTGTAGAAGGATATTGGAGCCTCCTTGGAAAGCATTGAGATAGTACATTTGCAAATATTGTATCTGGACTCTAGAACTTCAACTAGTGGGTTACCTTTGATATTAGTTAGTGTAGTATTGTATAGCTGTGTTTTCAAATGTAAGTGATGTCAGGATACAAAATCTGTATATGAAAGGTGGGTGATGATTAGCTGCCACAGTAACTAACATATATCATAAACTGGATTGGATTAACTTCAGATAGAATGTGTATAAAAGTAGTTGAAAGAGGGTTGGTTTAAGCAGTCTGTTTTAGTCTAAGGTGACAATTTGGGGTGTTGGGAAAAACAGTGGAAAAAGGTTACGAAGCCCATTAAAATGAGCACCATGGGTATTTACAGGCTTTACAAGTAGACCTAGATAGCCCATAACCGAGCATCATCTGCTTGGAAAGGACAATTCAGTCACTTGATTAGGAACAGTGCCTTAGCAGCAGTATTTTTCTATGAATAAGACAACTGTGGTAGGGCTTTGGAGTCAAACAATCCAACTGTTTTTTCAGATATAGGGTAAAATGATAAGGAATCTTTGCCTTTGTCATTCATTGGTAATTTAGGAGATTTAAAAAAAAAAAAAAAAGCCCAGCCAAGACGGCAGCATGGTCAAGTAGCTTAAATATGAGTACTTTCGGCACTTTGGTGAATAGTGTGGTATTGAAGACAGGAAAAAAATGGTTGAAATTACTGAACTCTGGATGTTAGAATGCAAGATAATTATTTTAATTGTTTGAAAATACAGGGAAAAAAGTAGGAAACAAAAATCAAAGTGTAAGAATTAAGGAGGGCTATTCGAGAGTGGAATGGTTGTATAATATTCCTAGATAGAGTTTTTACTTGGGGAAAAATTGGCGAGAGAGATCAGGAAAGTGATTTAGAAATAGGTGTTACTGAATAAGGGAAGTAAGCTCAAAGATTGTTAATAGGCAGAGAAAATACTGGGTAAGTGGGGAAAGTGATATTTAACATCCATATTTTATGGTAGTCAAAAGTGACCACCTGTTTTAGGTCATTTGACCTCTGGAGAAAAGACATGCTGATTACTCCCATTCATTCTGTGGAAGCTAGTGAATGTTTCTGTAGGCTAAAATTATCCATGTACCTTGTGACAGTGGGTAAACACTTCGGACTTCGATTTTGGTTTTAGAAGCTTTTTTTTTTTTTTTTAAGAAGTTTTTAACCACTACATTTTCAGCATTCACTAAGAGATTACATTTTACATTAGCTGGTTATCCTTGGCATTGTCAAGAACTATGGTATCAGATGTGATTTAAATCACCTTTATTGGGTATAATTTGTATACAAAAATGTACTCATTTTTAAGTTAATGAACGAAGTTAATGAATTTTGACGTATGTATCTACTCATATATAGAACATTTTAAATCCCCTAAAACTGCCCTTATGCCTCTTTCGGTCAGTCCTTCCTTCTCCTCCCTGAAGACAACTAGTGTCCCGATTTTTATTTTCCTTAGATTAGGGAACTTTTTCTTGAAATTTACCTGGAGTCATAGAGTATATACTGTTTTGTCTCTGGCTTTTTTTCCTCAACATAGTAGTTTGGAGATTCATCCATATGTTATGTGTATTAGTGGTTCATTCTGTTTTGCTGCTGAATAATGTTATGTTTTACTACAATTTGTTTATCCATTATTTTGTTAGTAGACATTTGATTTTTTTTCCCTTGCTTTTGACTATTGTGAGTAAAGCTGCTATAAACAAGATTCTTCTATGAGTCTTTTTGTGGACAGTATGTTTTAATTTCTTTTGATTAAATACCTAAGAGTGGAATTGTTCTGTCATAGGCCTGGTTTATGTTTTAACTTTAGAAGCGTGTATGTAATTTTATATGTGTAAAACTTTTCCAAACTCACACCATTCTCAGTATGCATTTTTAGTTCATATCTGTAAATCTCTGTACTTTGTACTAGTTATGGATACTGTTTTGTACTAAATGGTTTCTCTAAGCAGAGAGCTTTCTGGAATATTTTTCATGTAATAATTGAAATCTAGTAAATAGTTTAATGATATATTTATTTTTTTAAAAATCATAAGTTACAGTGTATCTAATACTGACTTAAGTAGATATGTAATTATCAACTTGGTTTGTTGTGCAGAATTCTCAATTTTCATTTCTTCGTAGATAGCATATGTTTGAATTTTGAAGTGTGCATTCTTCATTTTATGTAATGTCTCTTCATTAAATATATATATAATTAAATGAGATGTTTGATATATGAATAATATACTAATCTACTAAGGTAAAATTTAAATGACCAGATGAGGAATCTCTTTCCTTTTTCTTGATCTCTTTTGTCAATAGCACTGCCCTTCCTATTTTGGTAAATCCTTATTTCACATTGGTTGCTTAAAATGAAGGGTCCCTTATATAAGGTAAGCAATAGCTGTAATATAGGGGAGTTGCACCTTGGATAATAGCATGATGACCAGGACTTGTTTGTTTCAGGATTTTAGCTCTAGCTCCAAAGCTGAAAATAAAGGTTAACAACTATTCTTGCCTTCTAAGTAGGAATGTGGGACTTAGTAAAAGAGAATAGAAGTGTAGCACCCACTTCCCTATAAAACAGAAATTAGAAAAGAGAGGAGTATTAATGGTGTCATCCAGATGAAGAATTGTTAATCTATTGAAGTTAGTTCTGTGACCTTTCCCTGTTTTTCCCCTCACAGGACCTTTTGTTCCCAGCCCAGAATTTGGGTGTGTCTGCTAGAAGTGTAGATTGGTATTTAACATCTTGTCTGGATATTTAATGAGCTACAGAATTGAATCTTGTGTCTTTTACTGCAGTAGCATCTTCCAGAGAGATATTGAGGGAGCATATATATGTTTTCTAGAGTTTGGGGCATTCCTGAACATAGACTCGTTTCTGGAGGGGAGGAGGATAACTGGAGTCAGTGAGATGGCATGTTGAGTGAGAAGATAGTAACGGAAAGAGCTGACATTTGTCTATCTGGTATGGTAAGAAAGCATGAGGATTTGTTTTCTTCCTCCCCTCCCCTCCCCTCCCCTCTCTTCCCTTCCCCTCCCCTCTGTGCTTTGCTTTCTTTTCTTTTCTTTTCCCTTCCCTTTCCCTTTCTCTTTCTCTTTCTCTTCTTTTCTCTTTCTTTTCTTTCATGGATCAAGTGGACACTATGGGACATAACCAGGTTAGAGTTATCTTGGTGGTTGCTAGCAGAGAGAGCTTGCCATATGAGGGGACTGTGGGTAGGATAGTAGAAAGTCAGTCTTAGAATGTACCCCCGTGCCAAGAAGTATACAGGGTGGAGGGGCCAGCCTCTTACACTTTGCTGTAACTTAGAGGTTAAATGCTGCTGTGAAAACCAGAAATATACTGTCTAAACTGGGTGCCTTTGAGAAAGAGAAGGTATTATCAATAATTATGCAAGGATAACAGATCATCCTCCTTCATGGCCATCCAGTAAACCCCCATGGATGTAGACACACAGGGAATTTATTTGTACCTGTTCTGCCTATCCTGATTTGTGGGAACTAGAAACTTGAGGGAGGAAGTGGAGAAAATTGAAAGAGTCAGGAAGAATATTGGAAAAAAAGATGGATTATATTCTTTCTCTTGGCTGGCCTGGGGTTTGGGTGGGGTTGTATGGATACTCTTTGATTAAGATATGAAATTGAAGATTTAAATTGGACTAGAATATGTTGCAATACTAGAAAGTGAGAAGCAGTAGGATTTATCTGGGACATCATGGAGAGATGGGAAAGTGTGAACTGGAAGAGTACATTTAAGGTGATGAAATTAAAGCATATATCCTGTTAAGTTCTATTTATTTGGTCATTTTCTTAGTTTAATAGGATTTTAAGCTAAACAAACCTTCAGTGAGTACCTACAATATGATATGTGAGGTACTGTGTTCAGCATTTTAGGGAAGGCAAAGATGGCTAAGATTTTCTGCCCAGAGGGATCTTCTGTTTAGTGTATAGAGCTAAGTGATCCATGGGGGAATGACCTAGGTGCTATAGATATGTAAGTGGCAATGCTGTGGGAATATGAAAACAACTGAATATTGCTTGGGTTCAGGCAGGCTTTGTGGTTCAGGCTGAATTTGGCCTGGGCCTTGAAGGAGGAGAAGGGGATCAGCTGGGAAGAAAGGCATTCTAGCATGAGGTAATAATCAAGACATGGAATTGGAAATGAATAGACACCTAGAAAGAAATAATGCTCATTCCACACTGAAAATTTTATGTTTTAGAAAATGGTTTTAAAGCACTAGTTAAGCATGTTTACCCATGTTATAATTCTGGTTGAAGTGTGGTATTCTTATATGTCATTTTTGTATTTCCTTAGTAATGCACAAAATGGTATCTATCTTTTTGAGACACAATGTGGAAGTGTTATTCGCTTTAAAACCTAGATGGTTATAAGCATCCAAAACTAAACTTCTAAATCTAATCACAGTCTATTACTTTCCTTGATTTAAAACAGTAAAATGTAGAGAAGATGATGATTTTTACATATGATCTTAAGAAGCATTTGGCAGTGCAATTAGTTTCATAACAAGTGATTGTTTTTTAAAGCCTTCCCAGAATAAGAATGAGTATCTTGATGCTGGTGTCACTTTTAAATAGCTATGGTTCCAGGAATGTGTCTGTTCACGTTGTTATCTTAAATACACACCTTATCTATCCATATTGCTGTACTTCAGATGTGAAAGTAAAAATAAAGGTGTGAAGTGCCTAGCAGACTTGTATGGATTTATGTAAATCAGAAAACATACAAACAATCCATTAGTGCTGAGGCCTTAATGTATTAAATTCAAGTATGGACTATTTCCTGAAAGTCTTTTACACACACACACACACCCTCATACCCAGTGATTTACTTTGAAAAAAAAAGAAAAAAAGAAAATCTGTAATTTATAAGAGGTTTTTTTCCTCTGAACTCATGACACCTATCCAATTGTGATACCTCCATATGGATATTTAAAGGTACTTAAATAGAAAATGCTCAAAACTCAACTGCCTTTTTACTTAAACTTGTTTCATTTTTAGTCTTTGCCATCTTAGTAAATGACATGTTTATTCCTGTTACTCAGACCAAAACCTTGGAGTCCTGTCTCTTCTCTCTTCATATCCATACCTCATTAGTTAGTTCATATTGCTTTACCATCAAAGTACAGGTAGAATCTGAATTTTACTACCTCTCAGCACCTCCACTATCACCTGGTTCAAGTCATTATAATTTCTTACTTGGATTATTTTAATACCTCCTGACTGTTCACTCAGATTCCTCTTAAAATCTTCAGCCCATAATCCAGCACTTCAGTTCAGTCTCAGTGCAGTAGCCAAAATAATCACGGTTAAAATGCGAGTTAAATCCTGTCATTCTTCAATTAAAAACGTTAGTCCCCTTTCTTAATCAGTGTAAAAGCTAAAGTCTTTGTAGTAGCCTATGAGACTCCACATGACACTGCCCCATCTGCAACCTCATCTTTTGACTGTCTTGTCAACTATTCAAGAAACACCATGTTGTTTCTTGAATAGTTGACTTCAGAGTCTTTGCATTTATTTTTCCCTCTTTCTGGAATGCTCTTCCGCAGATAACTACTTAGCTTTTTTTCCTAATCTTTCTTGGATCTTTACTGAAATGTTACATTCCTAATTACATGTTACATTTTACAGTACATTTACTGAAATGTTACATTCCTAATCTTTTTTCCTAATCTTTCTTGGATCTTTACTGAAATGTTACTTTGACCATCTTACTTAAAATGTCTCCCGGCTCCCAATTGCTTTATTTTTTTCTGGTTAGCACTTTCCCAGCCTATCTTATTGCCTATTACTTTTACTTTTTTATGATCAGTATTTCCTGTTAGGATGAAAGCTTGATGAGGACAGGGTATTCCGTTTTGATTTACTACTTATTACCACACTAGGAATCATTCCTGGCACATAGTTGGTATTTAACATATAATTGAGTGAATGAAAGATAATAAAAGACTGCCTTTATAGGGGTTAAAGCTGACTAAAACTAGATGTGCCCTTTACTGGCGTATTTGGTTAGTGATGCTATTCCCAAATGTCTAAATGCTACTTTAAAATTTTTAAATAGAATGTATTTGGGGTATAATTTGCATATAATAAAAGACAGTTATTTTAGACATACAGGTCAATGAGTTTTGACAAACATATCTTGTAACTACTACTATAACAAGGTAAAGAACATTTCTGTCACCTCAAAAAGTTCCCATGTATCCCTTTACAGTCATTTTTTCCTCCTTTATTGTCATTTCCAGACAACTATTGATTTGATTTTTGTCACTATAAATTAGTTCTGCCTGCTCTATGGTTCCATATAAGTAGAAGCACACATTATGCATTCTTTTCACCATGAGGTTTTTGAAGCTTATTTCTATGTTATTGTATATCTTAGTAGTTCCTTTTCACTGCAGAGTAGTGTACATTGTGAAAATGTGCCACAGTTGACCTGTACATGGACATTGGGGATGTTTCAAGTTTTTGCCCATAAGAAATGATGCTACCATGAATGTTCACATACAAGTATTTGTGTACATATGCTTTGATTCTTCTGGGCTAAGTAACCCAGGAGTAGAATTCTAGTGTCTCATGGTAAAGTGTGTGCTAATTTTCTAAGAAATTGCTAGACTGTTTTCTAAATGATTGGACCGTATTCCCCAGGAGGGGATGAAAGTGCTAGTTGCTCCACATTCTGGCCAGCACTTGATACCATTCTAGCATTCTTTTAAGTTCAGAAATTCTCCTGAGTGAGTAGTTTTATCTTATTGTGGTTTTAATTTGCATTTCTCTGGTTATTAGTGATGTTGATCTTTATTTATATATTTATTGGTCATTTTATCTTTTCTGAAGTATCTGGTCAGATCTTTTGACTATTTAAAACAAATTGGGATTTCTTATTATTTAGTTATAAGGGTTTTTGACATACCTGGATACAAGTCCTTTGTCAGATATATTTCTTCCTGGCTTGTAGATTGCTCTTTCTTTCATTGATAATTTCTTTTGAAGAGCAGAAATAAATTTTAAATTAATCTAGTTTATCAATATTTTCTTTTTTTGATCTGTGCTTTCTTCCCCCCCTTTCCTTTCCTCCTCCTTTTTCCCCCCCTGCCTAAAAAGCTTTAGTTAACTACAGGTTGTGAAGATTTTCTCCTGTGTTTTCTTCTTAAAGTCTTACAGTTTTAGCTTTTACATTAGGTCTCATTTGGAGTTAATTTTTGTGTAGAGTGTGAGGTAAGGATCAAGGTTCATTCTTTTCCATGTCTAGTTGTTCAAGAAATTGAGCAACTAGACAGTTTCAGAAAACTGTCTTTTCTCCTTTGAGTTATCTTGAAAACTTTTGTTAAAAATTACGTAATTGGGACGCCTGGGTGGCTCAGTGGGTTAAGCTGCTGCCTTCAGCTCAGGTCATGATCCCAGTGTCCTGGGATCAAGTCCCACATCGGGCTCCTTGCTCAGCAGGGAGCCTGCTTCTTCCTCTGCCTCTGCCTGCCTCTCTGTCTGCCTGTGCTTGCTCTCTCTAACAAATAAATAAAATCTTTAATAAAAAAAATTACGTAATTGTATAAAACGTATGGATCTTTCCCTAGACTCAAATTGATCTGTATGTTTATCATGCCAGCACAACAATGTTTTATACTGTCTTGAAATCAGTGGTATAAATTCTTTAATGTTGTTCTTTTTTTGAAATTGTTTGGGTCCTTTAAGTTCTTTCAATTTCCATATTGATTATAGAATTAATTTGTACATTTATACAAAATACCTCTGGAATTTTGATTGGCATTGCATTAAACCGATCAGTTTTGGGAGGATGAATTTCTAAACAGTGCTGAGTTATTTCAACCCACAGACATGGTATATTTTCACTTTTTTATTCTTTAATTTCTCTCAGCAGTGTTTTGTAGTGTTTATTATGCTAGTCCTTGATGTCTTTTATTAAATTTATCCTAAGTGAATTGGATATGAATTGTATTTTTGGATGCTATTGAAAATGTAGTTAAAATAAATTTATTTTACAGTTGGTCATTATTAATGTGTAGAAATATATTTGATTTTTATATGTTGAATGTATATCCTGGTACCTTATTTATTCATTAGTTTTTATCACTTTTGCATGTGACTTCCTCAGGATACTTTGTAAATGATTGTGTTAATTACAAATAAAGAGTTTTGTATCTTTCTTTCCAATCTTTATGTCTTTTCTTTCTTTTTTAATACACTGACTAGGACTTACATGCATTGAAAAATAGAAGCAGTAGAGTAAGCATCCTTACCTTGTTCCTGGACATAAAAAGCATTCAGACTTCCACTATTATGTATGATGTTAACTGCAAATATCTTTATAAATGGCATATATCAGGTAGAGCAAGTTCCCTTTTATTTTTAGTATGCTGAGAGGTCTTATTATAAATGAATGTTAAATTTTGTCATATGATTTTTCTGTATCTACAGAAAGAATCATTTAGTTTTTCTTTTTAAATTTATTAATTTGATATATTGGCGTTGGTTGGATTTTAGATCCTATAATCAGCCTTTGCATTTGAAAACCCCATTTGGTTATGATGCATTCTCATTTAATATCATGCTTAATTTGATTTATAATATTTCTTAATGATTTGAAAATGTTTATGAGGGATCTTTTTTGGAGGGTGGTGTTATGGACAATATTTGTGTCTCCCCAAAACGTATATGTTGAAGTCCTACATGATGTTATTTGGAGGTTGGATCTTTGGAAGGCAGTTAGATTTGGAAGAGGTCATGTGGGTGAAGCCCCCATAATGGAATTAGTGTCCTTATAAGAAGAAGAGACCAAAGCTTGCTTGCTCACTCTCCCCACCACATGAGGGCATGTGAGGACACAGCGGGAAGGCATCTTTCTATAAACCAGGAAGGGGGTCCTCCCTGGGAAACCAGCTTGGCCAGCACCTTGATCTTGGAATTCCCTGCTTGCAAAACTATGAGAAATAAATTCCTGTTGTTGAACCACTCATTTTGTGGTATTTTATTATGACAGCTCAAGCTGATGGGACAGTATAATGTTTTTGTCAGATTTCGGTATCAAGGTAATGGTCATCTCATTAGAAAAATCATTTGAATAATCTGGCAACCTTTTATTAAACTAGGAATAAAAGGAAATTTCCTCAATATGATAAAAGTCATCTATGTAAAAACAGAGCTATGGAATGGTGAAAGAAATGCTTTTCTCCAAGATCAGGAACAAGGTAAGTGTTTTGCTGTCACCAGTTCTATTTAATATTATACTAGAGGTTCTAGCCAAGACAATTAGGTAAGAAAAACACAAGCATCCAGATTAGAAAGAAGACATAGAACTATATTTGTAGATGACAGGATACTTATAGAAAATTCTAAGAAATCCATTAAAATCTATTACAACTAATAAATGATCAGCAAATTGCAAGGTACAAGAGTAGTATACAGGAATCAATTGTATTTCTGTATACCAACAATGAACAATATAAAAGTGAAATTAAAACAATTCATTTATAATAGCAACAACAACAACAAAAAAGAACACATTTAACAGAAGCAGTAGAAAAATTGTCCAAAACCTACCAAAATTGTTGGGTTGACCTTAATAAATGTTTGTGTATCAGAGGACTTAATACTGTGAAATTGACAGTAGTCTACCAAATAATCTATAGAATCAAGTCAATCTCTATCAAAATCCTAGCTGCCCTCCCTTTTTTAATGAAAAACTGATCCTAAAATTTATATGGAAATTCAGGTATCTAAGATAGTAAAAACAATTCTGAAAACAAAAATAAAGGACTTATCTTAATTTTAAAACTTACTACAAAGCGACAGTTATTAAGGCAGTGTGATGTTGGTATAATGAGCGACATAAAGATCAATGATATGGAATTGGGAGTCCAGAAATAAACCCTAATGCTTATGATCAGTTGATTTTTTTTTTAAAGATTTTATTTATTTATTTGACAGACAGAGATTATAAGTAGACAGACAGGCAGGCAGAGACAGAGGAAGGGAAGCAGGCTCCCCGCTGAGCAGAGAGCCTGATGCAGGGCTCGATCCCAGGACCCTGGGATCATGACCTGAGCCGAAGGCAGAGGCTTTAACCCACTGAGCCACCCAGGTGCCCCTGATCAGTTGATTTTTGACAAGAGTGCTGACATAATTTAATAGGGAAAGACTAGTCTTTTCAACAAATGGTACTGGGACAACTGTGTATCCATGAGCAAAAGAATAAAGTTGGACCATTTCCTTAACCAGGCATTAAAAATGATGCCAAATGGACTATAGACCTACATGTAGGAACTAAAACTATAGAACTTGGAAGAAAATGTAAGAGTCAATCTTCATGTCCTTGGGTTAAGCAGAGCCTTCTGAGAAAACATCACAAGCATAAGTGACAAAAGAAAAAAAAATAGATAAATTGGACTTCATCAATATTGAAAACTTCTGCTTCGAAAGATACCATCAAGACAGTGAAATGCCAGCCCACCAACTGGGAGAAAATATTTGCAGATCATATTTCTGGTAAGGGACTTGTATCCATAACATATAAAGGACTCTTACAATTCAAAAAGACATTTGTCAGAAGACAAATGACTTAAAAATGTGCAGCGTATCCGAATAGACACATTTTGGGGGAAATATGAAATGTCTATTTGTCTCATCTGTTCTTTACTTCTTTTCCTACTTTCTTTTGAATTAGTTGAGTATTTTAGTGTTTATTTTTATACCACTTTTTGGGTTATAAGCTGTGTACATCCATGTATATTTATTTCACTTAGTGGTTCCTGTAAGATATATAATATGCATCTTATCCCAGTCTATATTCAATGATTCTTATACCACTGTACATATCATTAAGAACTTTACAACAATTTGGACCCTCCCCCCATTCTTTGTAGTTGTTGCATATTTTACCTCTGTGTATTATGTAAAACATACAATTGAAAAAAATTTTTTTCTTTAAAACTCAATTTTATTTTAAAGGAATTAACAAGTGAGGGGTGCCTGGGTGGCTCATCAGGCTAAGCCTCTGCCTTCAGCCCAGGTCATGATCTCAGGGTCCTGGGATTGAGCCCCACATTGGGCTCTCTGCTCAGTGGGGAGCCTGCTTCCTGCCACCCCCCCCACCCCGCCTGCCTCTCTGCCTACTTGTGATCTCTTGCTCTCTGTCAAATAAATAAATAAATAAAATCTTAAAAAAAAAAAAGGAATTAACAAGTGAGAAAAAAGCCTATTATATTGCATAATTACCTGCATAATTACCTTTTCTTGTGCTTTTCAAAATTCCTTCATGTAGATCTTTACTTTCATATAGTATAATTTTTCTTCAGCTTGATGAACTTCTTTAACATTTCTTACAGCAGATGACTGCTGTAAGAATACAACCAATTCTCATCTTGTATTTGAAAATGTTTTTTTAGCTTTTATTTTTCAATTGTACCGTGGGTTTCTTTTCCCCTTTGATTTCTTCCGTTCTTTAAAAAATATCTTCCCATTGTTTTCTAGCTTACATTTTTCCCCCATTTTTTTTGGATGAGAAGTCATTGGGGTTCCTTATTTTTTCTGGGGACTTAGTATGATATGTCTTGATAGAGTTTTTAAAAATATGTATCCTGTTTAAGGTTTTTGGAGTTTCTTAGATCTATAGATTATAGCTTTCCTCAAATTTGAAAACTTGTAGGCTGTTATTTTTTCAAGATTTTTTTCTGCTTCTCTCTTTTGGGGATTTTAGTTAAACATATGATGAATAGTTATTATAATTATACATTGGTGACTACATATTATTCCATAGGCCACCGAGGCTCAATTCACCATTTTCCCTTCTTTCCCCCTCTCTGCTTCTCTTTTGGGTAGTTTTTATTGTTTGCCTTCAAGTTAAACTTAGGATCTTCTCTTCTACATTGTCACAAGACCATCTAATGAATTTTTCTTTTTTTGAAGACTTTCTGATTTAATTTCTGGAAGTTTTACTTTTGAAATAGCTTTCATTTCTTTCATTATCATTTTAAACATGAGTTCTTGAATACATTCATAAGTAGTGTTGTAATGTACCTGCTGTTTTAAAGTCCTACTGTGCTATTTCCATTGTTTCTTCCATTTCTGTATCATTTCCTATTGTTTTTGTCTTGAATGAGTCACATTTTTCTTCTTCACATGTGTGGCAATTTTTTGTTGGTTGATGAGCAATGTGAATGTTGTATTGTTGAATGTCTTGATTTTATTGCTCTTTAAAAACATATTAGTTTTGACAGGCAGTTTTAAATTCTCTGTGGATTAACTTGGTTTTCTTGAGGCTGGTTTTTATGCTTTGTAGGATTGTTCTTGAGTATAGCCTTTATTCTAGAGCTAATTTAATCCTGTTACTAATGTGTGACCCTTTTTCATGCTCTGCTGAATACCATGTGTGTTCAGTGAAGTCTCTCTGCTCTTCTGTTGTAATCTTGAATGTCTTCTAGGCCGATGTGACCTTTGGCCTTTGTGTTCGTGTTATTACTCTCTCATCTTTGTTCTTCAGCTAGCCTCATGGAATCTTACAGTTCATTGGATATATGCATATGGGGTCCCTATTTAGATATGTGGATCTTTTTTCTGTATTGCTCCTTTCTGTTATGTACTATATCCTTAGAAATTGCAGTTACCTCAGTCTAACTAAAACTCTAAAATCTGTTTCCTCAGTTGAGCTGGACCACTGTGTACTTTTTTATCTCCTCACATTGTGGTCCATAGAGTGCTTCTAGGTAGAAACCTTATGGTGAGCCATAGGACTCTCTTACTGATTTCCCTTCTTCAGGGATCACAGTTCTGCACTACCATATTGTCTAATGTCTGAAAACAATTTTATATGTTTTGTACAGTTTTCCGGTTGATTATAGTAGGAAGGGGGCATGTCTGGTGCCAGTTATTCCATCATAGTGAGCATTGGAAATACCCTCTTACTTTCTTTTAGTACTAAAATTTTCAGAAAAAATAAGTTTTGGGGTATATTAAAAAAGATTTTTATTGGTATATATCCTGGTATAAAAAATAGTTGAACATTGTTCAGCCCCTCCCTTCCTTCCTTCCTACCTTCCTTCCTTCCTTCCTCCTCTTTCTTGATGTCTTTTTTTTTTTTTAAGATTTTTATTAATTTATTTGACAGAGATTACAAGTAGACAGAGAGGCAGGCAGAGAGAGGAAGGGAAGCAGGCTCCCTGCTGAGCAGAGAGCCCGATGTGGGGCTCGATCCCAGGACCCTGGGATCATGACCTGAGCCGAAGGCAGAGGCTTAACCCACTGAGCCACCCAGGCGCCCTCTTGATGTCTTTTTAAAATTGTGTGATGCAAACTTCTTCAGCCTTGGCCTATTGAAGATGCTCCTCTTCTAGTTTTCCTTCTCCAGTATTTTGTTCATACTGAGACCAATTTCAGTTTTCAGTGACTCTCTTCTTCGAAACTATTATTTATCTATTTTTTTGATTATCCTTGTTATTCACAAAAGGGAGCTTTAAAATTTAATCCTGGCATTTAAGGACCTCTCTAGGTAGGCTTTAGTTTGCTTTGTTTATCATCATTTTCTACCTTTTTATACTTAAAACATATTTTGATATTTTGGCTAGCATTCCTATACTTAGTACTATCTCTTTTTCTTTGATAATACTATTTTCTTTCTTGAAACCCCCTTTTCACCTCTCCCTATAAAAATCCTAATCATTCTTGAAAGTCTCCTGTTTCTTTATGCCGGTGCTCTTCTTGAGTGTTACAGTCCTTTGAATATTTGTCAAGTAGTCCTTACTAAATTGTAAGTGCATTGAATGCTTTACTCCTCTTTTGATTCTCCCTTACCAGTCTAGAATCTGGCACACAGTTGATGTTCTGTAAATGTTTATTGAATATTTATGTGAACAGTTTTTAAAATAGGAAGGCTTTAGGATATTTTGAAGTAGATCTCCAGTGTGGTCTGTTGAATAAATAAGCTTATGTGTAAGAGTGTTCTAATGACAACAGGCATCGTTTTGCATGGCTGCAGTTCTAGAGTAGGGAATAGATGGAAATAAAGGGTCCACTTATTTGATCTCTGTAGTGTTCACCCAGTAAATATAGAATGGCTATGGGCAAACTGAGCTGATATACTAACTTATTCTCTGATATCATCCATATCTTTCTTTTTTTGTTTAAATTTTATGGCAGTCCTCTTGAATAACCTGTTTTGGTCAACTTATCTTTTAGTGAGGGACAGGAGCTATTTGTGATGGTATGGCTGAACACAAGTGAGCCCTCAGTGACTTGTGTACAAATGGTAGAGACACAGCTATTTTCTGGATTTTATGACTAAGTATGGAGATGGGTGATGGGTGCCATGGAAGAACAGAGAAAGAGCACTTGGGTGTTTCGTTGTCCTTTTAGGTTCTCAGAGACCTGTATCTAGGTACAGATTAGGGAGGACTGAATGCACCACTTTCACTGACTGAGTAGTCTCTTTTCACATTGTCCTTCAGATAAGTGAAAGTCAGTTGCCATTGGTTCATTCTGTACACTCTTCCATTTATTTACAACTACTATCAGTTCACTAAGATCATCCATTTGAAAACCATTTTCTTGAGGACCATGATGTACTGGGGACTTGTGCTAGCACTGAAAAGATAACAAAGACATACCTGCTGGGGTGTGGTAATGATCATCAAAAGTCCTGATTAGTGATTTGAGCTCACAGTTTAAAGAACATGACATTTAATACTTTTATTTGTCAAAAAGCATGTGGGCATTGTTAGTGGATGTAGTTTTAAAGAGAGCCTTCCAGGGCTACATTTTGCGTCTGATATTGTAATGAGAGATGGCTTAACTGCTTATACAACTTCAGGTAGTGATATTTATATCTTTGGAATTACTGTTTAGGAGATAATCACCAGCAAAGAAATCTATGTTTGTTAATTTTCTTAAAGATATATATCTTTTGTTATGTTGCACAATTGTGGTGTTTTGTTTAAGGTAACTGAAATACATAAAAAACGGTTTGTTGAAAGACTTTTATCACCTGAATCAGTTGTTATTTTTTAATAAAGATTAAAACATTGGCATCACAATTGGTGAAAAAAAAACCCATTTCTTTCTTTCTTCAGCTTTCCAGTGTATTGGCCTTTTGTAAACAGATGGTCAGATTAAAAGCTATCTAAATGAAAGTGCCTTAGAGCAAAAATTTATAGATATTTGGAAAAGAAAATAAAGTTAGTGCATAAAAAATTCTTTGGGCCTCTTATTCAGAAAGTTTTATTAATTCTCCTTAGCCAGTGACACCCAGTTATCAGTTGTCAGGACAAGATACTTTTCTTGTTTTATGGTATTCTTTTATTTTAACCCTAATCCCCACTCTGGTTTTCTGCCCACACCTCCCCTAGCAGATCCCTACTCACATGTGCTTAGTATAAGCCCTTAGATTGGTAACTTGTCTTTGATAAATGCAGAGTGGTTTTTATATTGTTAGGTACCTTATGTTCAGACCTTCTTTTTTTCACTTGCTGTTTTTAGATTAGACATGTTATGGCATGTATTTCCAGCCGATTACTTCTAAACATAGTTTGTTCACATCTGAGTTAATCTATCCAGGTATTGGACACATGGGTTGCCTTCAGTACCAGTCGAACAGTGCTGTGTTAAATATCCTTATACAGGTTCAATATGGTTTTATATATAAGTTCTTTGGGGGCATATATCAGGAGTGGGATTGTAGGGTCAGAGGATGGGGGATTACTTTAGCATTTTCCCCACTCACTCATTGATTTGTCTCTTTTTCATAGAATTTTTGTATCATCTGACCATTTGTATCATTTGACCAACAAAATTTATCATTTTAACCATTTTTCAGTGGCATTAAGTACATTTACATTGTTATGTAACCATCACCACCATCTGTCTCCAGAACTTTTTTCATTTCCCAAACTAAAACTTTATACCCATTAAAGAACAACTTCCCATTTCCCCCTCTACCCAGCCCCTGGCAACAACCATTCTACTTTTTCCTCTATGAATATGAGTGCTCTAGTTACCTCATATAAATGAAATCATACAGTATCTTTCGTTTTGTGACTTTTTTTACTTAGTATAATGTCTTCAAGTCTCATCTATGTTGTAACTATCTGTTGTATCTATGTGTCAGAATTTCTTTCTTTTTAAGGCCAAGTAGTGTGTGTGTGTATATGCTATATTTAAAAAAATTGATTCGCTCATCAATGGACACTTGGGTGGCTTCCACCTTTTAACTATTGTGAATAGTGATGCTGTGAACATGGGTGGACAAGTATTGGTTCAAATCCCTGCTTTCAGTTCTTTTTGGTATATATTTAGAAATGGAATTGCCAGTTCTTATGGTAATTTTAGTTTTATTTTTTGAGGAGCTACCATACTGTTTTTTTATAGTGGCTGCATCCTTTTACATTCTTACTAGCAGTGCACAGTTTCTCTATATTCTCACCAATATATGTATAGAAAGCTTTTTAAAAGAGAACTCTATGTTGTAATAATCATAGTAGCTAACAAGTTAGAGCTTATTGTGTGCTAAGGTCATGTTGTATGTGCTTTACACGTATAGAAACATTTAGTCCACACTACACCAAATAATAGAGGTCCTGGGATAATAGAATGGGAAACTTGAACTTTTAGTTGGAGCATCAGTATTCAACAGATGATTATTAGGAAGTACCACATCACATGCAGAATTGTAGAAATTCTGATTTTGTGACCTTGGAATCTTTTCACTCAAATGGCGTTATCAAAAGGAGGAAGTTCATCAGGCAGATTTTTCTGGAATGTCACTGGAGGGCTGTGTGTTTTAGCCCTGCATCCCACAAGTAAGGGATGGTTGAATCTTTTACCAAGCTTAGTGAGAGAAGTTTCCACTGGTGAATATGGGTCTTGCACTTAGAGTCACATGAGAATCATGCCTGGGAGAGCTGTGGCAGCAGGACTGGGTTTGAAGAAGTAATTGTACTCCTCTCTTTCAGCAGATCAAAAGTGTATCTGTGTCTCCCAGAATATAAATATTAACCTGGTGTTACTGAAAAGGAAGCTTGCCCAAGAGAGTTTTCTGCCAGGGCAAGAGGATCCCAGCAGGAGAGTTGTGGGGTATACTGCCAGGGTTCAGAAAGTGATGGGGCATTGGGAGGGAGCTTTTAGTTGACAGAGAGCACTGCCCCTGGCAGGAGTTTCTTGAGTGGAGGATAATACCCTCGATTATATGGAAGGATGCACATAAGCTTCCTAAGAAAGGAAAACTTGGTTTTAAACACTTGCCATATCTACATAGTTGTAAGCCATTTTTGCACAGTAGCAGTCAAATAAGAACTGTTCTATGTGACATAGAATGTGGCTTCTTTTTCTCTCCCTGACCTTGACCCTGGTGGGTTCTGAAAACTCAGGTAGGTGGCAGAAGAGAAACTTGCTAGGTGAGAAGAGAAAGAGATTGTTCCTTCACTCGCTGATGGTGGCCAGCTCTGGAATGCCTCAGCCTAATGGAGAACATAAGATTGAGTGTTAAATGTACTTCGGAGTTTGATTATTATTTGGATCTAATCTTTTAATTTTTAAAAATTTCAAATCTACAGAAATGTTAAAACAGTAAAATAATAAATACTTCATAGCTTTTACCAGTTAGTAACTTTTTGACTACAATTATACTTGTTATTATATTTTTTTGGCAGGTGAAGTATGGCTGGACCATTGGGGGAAAAATGACACTTTGCCCCTAAATGCTTTAGCTTATATATCTTAAACATTGAGGTAGTTTCATGTGTAATCACAATACTGTTCTCACACCCAGGACTTTACCACTGATACAATAATGTTATATAACACATTGTCCGTATTCAGATTTCCCTAGTTGTCTATCTGGAATTGTCATTTTAAATTACTGAACTGAGGCTTACCATTTAACATGATTATATGATTTTCTGTTACTTATAAGGGACTAGTAAAGTCATGGGGATTACTTGAATTTTCTGGGGCAAAGGTTGCTTTACTGCTGAATAGGTTTAATAGATCAGAAAGAGATAAAAATAAAATTTTTGCAAGAGACCAACCATTTCTGCATGGTCAACATGTTGGATACATTTAAAAAAATTTTTTTTAGAAAGATTATATTTATTTTAGAGGGAGAGAGTAAGCAAGCGGGTGACCGTGAGTTGGATGAGGAGCACTAAAATAAAAAATAAAAAATTCCTAAAACCTAGTATTTAACTTTGTTAGAATTTACTTATTTAGAATTTCAAACATTTTGTATATTAGCTATAGTGATAGTTTTGGTGTGGGTAGAAATTTTTTTTGTACTTTAAAAACTGTAATAGATTTTTTTCCCTTATAGTCTTAGTACTAAAAGGATTTTGTAACTTTGTCTTAAAAAACACACTTCTGTTGGAAGCCAATAAAATGCCACTCTAAATATCCCTGTTTACATAAATATATTAGTGATTTCTGAGTGTTAAACACAATTTATGTCTTCCTTTTTGTTTAGTTTGGTATACTTTGTAAATATATAAAAATGAATAATCATTAAAAGGAATTACACTGATAAATGAGATGATTATAGCTGACCTTTGTAAGAGAAACAATTTATTCATCAATCTTGAGTGTTTCTTAGCAACACAAAGTACTCCTACCCTGAGCATTTTCATATCTTTCTTCAAACACAGTTTGGAGATATTTTATATAACCTGATGGTTGTCCATCTGTCCTGAAGCTCTCACTGCTTCTTCATTACCTAATGTACTCATTAAACTTCTTATTCATATAATATATTCTTTCAGCTTAATAACCCACAGTTTGACTTGAGAATCGTTTGCTTGTCAGAATCCTAAAAGGGTCCTGGGAAATAAGTTCCTTTTGTGTATGGTGAAGCTAAAAGTTATTGAAAATGTGTTATATTTTCATAATAAAGCAAGTATGAAAATATTGCCTTGGGAGCTAGCTATTTTCTTATTGTCCTTAGTTTCTAAGAGAAGTAGTTTAATCAGTTGTGATAAAGAAATAGCTTGGCCATATTTTCACAAGTGGACTTGTATTTAGTTTAGATTGCAATTTATGAAAATGCTAGGTTCATAGGGAATGTATTCCTTCATCCTTCATCCATTCAACAAACACTTGTTGAGCACTTAAAACATGCCAGGCTCAGTGATAGACCCTGGGGATTCCGTGACGAGCAAAAACATGGGGTGTCTGTCCTCCAGAAAAGGATTGTGGCTGGCTGAGAGCATGTAATGGAAGAGCCTGATGTGGCAGATAGGAAAAGCCTTTTCCTAGTCAGTGTGCCTTAGCTGCCATCTGAAGAGCTTTCTAATAGTGCATGTGCAGTGTCACAGGGCACATTAGGACCTGCAAAAAGGCTAGGAAGTGAAGACCTGCAAGATGAGGCCTGTGAGAAAGTTTTTGTTTTTTTGCTTTTAAAGATTTTATTTATTTGATAGAGACACAGCAAGAGAGGGAGCACAAGCCCCTGGAGAGGGGAGAGGGAGAAACAGGCTTCCCACTGAGCAGGGAGCCTGATGTGGGGCTTGATGTGGGGCTCGATCTCAGGACCCTGGGATCATGACCTGAGCCAAAGGGAGACGCTTAATGACTGAGCCATCCAGGCCCCCCTTAGGAAGTTGGTTTTGAGAAAGAATCTCATTCTTTATAGATGCTTTATAAGGAATATGAAATCAACAGTCATCTTTATATTGACTTCTGTGTATCTGTTTTAAGATAATAAACTCTGTTTTCAGATACTCACAAATTTGAAGATCCCTTAGAATTCATTTTTTCCATATGGTGTTTTAATGCTGTAAATAGTATTCCGGTTTCATTGGCTAACTCGTGCTTGAGTATAATTAGCCCAGTAGCAGGGCCCCCTCTCTTTCTTCCTTGGAACCTGCTTCACTTTCAGATTCCATTAGTTATTGAAGAGTTCTTTCTTATACAAACCAAAGTTTTGGTTTTTACTCATTGATCCTAGTTCTCTAAGGCAAAATGAACAAGTCCAGTTCATTTTTAGACTTTTTCATGTATGATATACAGCTACACGTGTCTCTTTTCCAGAATTTCCTCCCAATATTTGAAAAACTAAAAATATATATGAAAAATTCCAAATATATGCAAAAGAATATAGATTAGTAGAATGAAACCCTCCTCTGCATGTACCCATTGCCCATCTTCAGCACATATCTCCCCATGTCTCTGTTTGATTGACAGATGTTTAATATTTTCTTTGCGCTAGGCGCTGTGCTAGTTTCCAGAGCTATAGAAAAAGACCTGATGTAGGCTTTAAGGAGTTCATTTTCCAGTGGGGAAGAAAATAAGAAAGTCAGTTAAAACAGTACAGCATGATGCATAGTCATCTAATTTGCAGGAGGACTGTGCCATTATAAAGAAATAATGAAAGAAACACACTTTACCCTGCTGACAAATGGTAGAATTAGGGAGGGGGGTAGAGTTAGTATACAAATTTAGGCTCTGGAAACACTTTCAGTTAGTCACAGAAGAAGGGATCAAGGTAAGTCAAAGTTCATCAAACATTCGGAAAGTCACTAAAATAGAAACCCTCGTTGGTATGTAAAATCCTCTATCTGTATATACTTAAGTAGGTATTTTGGGGGAGAGGATTCTTTGCATGAGACCCTCACAGAGTTCTATGACACCAGATAGGGCCATTGTATAGTTTTTATACGGGAATTGGATTGTGTAGTAAAATATTTCTTAAGTGATCAGCCCAAACACTTGTGAGGGCTAAAAAGCTAAAAGTGACTCAGTCAAGTCAACTGTAAGTAATCTTTGTTATCGCATATAGATAGGAAGATAACTATCTGTACTCTTCTTATAGGTTAGAAATCTAATGTTTACATGTACATATTGATTATATATCTTAAAACATGACATAATTGGTTTTATTCCTATATTTAGAGGTCAGGGATTCAATATCTAGGGAGGCAGGTAACATACCCCAAGTGAAAACACTGTCTTGTTCTCTAGGGTCCTCACTTAACCCAGTTTGAACTTCATTCTGTGGGTACAGGGAAGACTTAAATGTTAAGAGTTTTGTTCAAATCTGTTCTTACCTGGTGAGTCTTACAAAGATGCATCACTAACATTGATCTTGATACTTATCTAGATATGGCCTGTCTGAATTTTTAGATATGTGGAAGGTCTCTCAGTAAAACTACATGAAATATATGCACGTACATGCACACATACACTACTACTGAAGTGTAGTTTCCTTTTATAGCTTTTCCACCTCAGGAAACAGGTACTATTTACAGTATATACTAGACAAATTGGAAGCAGGTGCTTCCCACTCTCTTTAATCTTTGCAGCCACTCTTTCACTTTGACTTTCTTGCATCTATTCTACATGTGTCTCTGTGGTTTTTGTTCTTTCCTTATGTTCTGGGGTAGATGTGTGACAAGAAGCTGTAGCTTTTAAAAATTCATTCATAATGTCACATTGTACTTACTTGAACATGAGTTGATTATTTGATCACTCCTTTTATGTATGATCTGCTTGTTTATTTCTTCTCCTATTTATTATTCAAGAACTATATGTGTAGTCTAGTCTGGCAAAAATGATCAACTCTGATTAATTTTTGTAGAATATATTGGAGATTTCGTTGATATGTAGCTTTGCGGTGCACTTTGTTCATGCATATGATGATTTGTTATGTTTGAATGTTCCCGAAATGGAATTATTTGAAAATTTGTGTAAATTATCTTTAAAAATGAAATAAAATGACAAGGTTTATCCTTTCAAATTGATAGGATTTAACTGTTACTAAAATCATATTATTCTCCGACTTACAAAAGTCTTATCTGTGTTTCAGTTATATAATTTGATAATTCATATCTCCCTTTAGACATGTCCCAACTTATTGGACATTTTTATGTGATTTCCATAGTGAGCATATAGATAAGATAGGTGGCTACATAAATTATCTCGGATAAATTTTTTGAGTATTATGTCACAATTATTACTATTATTTTTAATGCTTCTGTTGTAGTATAGTGTACTGACAATGTAGTAGATAAAACACATAGTTTCATCCCTGGAAGAGTTTATATTCTAATAAGGAAGAGGGACATTTGCATAACTAACTTGAATGGAAAACATGGTGTAAAAGAGGCCTTAACTAACTGGCAGAAAATTAGCAAGAGGAGATTTGGGAAAAGGTCATTTTAGGCTGAGTACATAACGTGAAAAAGGCAGAGGTGTGGCACAGTAATCAGTGAAGAGTCCCTAGTGGTCCCATATAAGAACAGGCTTCCTCTCTGTGGCTATTAGTCTAGAAAAATTGGGTTTGACTCTCTTGTAAAGGTGCACAGATCTTTGTTAGGAGTAGACAGCCCTTGAAGATATGGAATGTCTCTTATGTATCAGAACCGAACATGTCTTGTGATTTATTTGTAACAACTCGTGTTTAGTAGATATTACAACCCTCAGGTTTTTGTTTGTTTGTTTTTGTTTTTAAGATTTTATTTTTAAGTAATCTCTAGAGCCAGCATGGGATTCAAACTCACAACCCCCAGATCAAGAAGCACATGCTCTACTGACTGAGCTGGCCAGGTGCCCCTACAACTCTAATTTTAAAGAAGAGATATACTGAGACTCAGAGGAGTTAAGTGACTTACCCAAGGTCTCATGACAAGTAATTGTCAGAGCTAGGATTCAAACAAATGTTCTTTTGAATCTACATGCTTCCTCTCCTTTAAGTGGAAGAAAGAGACAGGCTACATCTTAGAAATGTTATCAAAGCAGTTGGTTTCTTGGATTAAGGAATAATATTGTAGAGGCTTAGTAGCTGATTCAGACAAGTAGTAATAAGAAATTTGAATTTGGGTTGGTAACAACAGGAGTGAAAAGGAGAGTTTGTGTGAGATTAAGTCACAGAATCTTTGAGTCTGGATAATTAAGAATGTGTGCATTTAGGAGGTACTGGGAGTTGCCTGTGAGGAATGGTGAGAAATAAAATGAGAGAGCCAGAAAATAAACAGTTATGTAAGTCAAAACAAGGAAGTTTCAAAGATGGGTTGATGAACAATTTTAAATGCTATGTAGATTTAAAGGTATATGAAAAGGAAGTAAACCTCATTTGGTGTTTGGTGACCACTGGAAACTCTTTGGAGGGTGACTTTAGCAGACTGGTATGATTAGAAATCAAACAATGAGGGAGTGAGTTTGAAGACAAGGATGGAGTCAGTGATGTTGACTCATTTAAGAAAAGTTAGTGGAAAAAGTGGAAATGATAACTCAAGGAATTAAGGCAGAGGATTTTAATTGTTGAGGGAAATGGATGAATTTGTTAAATGTTTGGTAAAATTCACCAGTGAAGGTAAATACTGGGTTTTTATTGATGGGAAGTCTTTTGATTAAAAATTCAACAAGTTTACTTGTTATATGCCCATTCATATTCTATTTCTTCTTGAGTTTCAGTAATTGTAGCTTTTTTTGGATTTGTTCATTTTATTAGGTTATATAATTTGTTGGCATACATTTGTTAATAGTGTTTCCTTACATCCTCTGCAGTTGTGTAAGATCAGTAATGGTGTCTCTTTTTTTTCTTGATCAGTCTAGCTAAAGGTTTGTTAATTTTCTTGATCTTTTCAAAGAACCAACTTCTGGTTTTGTTACTTTTCTCTATTGTTTTTCCATTTTTTATTTTATTAGTTTCTGGTCTAATCTTTATTATTCCATTTCCTATGCTTGGATTTAATTTGCTCTTCTTCCTCTAGTTTATTAAGGTTATTTATTAGCATCTTTTTTATTTTAGGCATTTATAGCTGTAAATTTTCATATGAGCACTTCTCTAGCTGTATCCCATAAGTTTTAGTATGTTGTGTTTTCATTTTTATTCAACTCAAAGTACTGCCTAACTTCCCTTTTGATTTCTTTTTTGACCTATTGGTTATTTAGAAATGTGTTATTTAATTTCTACATCTTTGTTAAGTTCCCAAATTTCCTTCCATTGTTGATTTCTAATTTAATTTTATTGTGGTTAGAGAACATGCTTTGTATGATTCCAGTCCTTGTTTTTATGGCCTAACATATGGTCTATCCCAGAGAATGTTCTGCTGTTGCTGGGTGTAGTGACCTGTTGATGTCTGTTAAGTTAAGTTGGTTTATAGTCTTGTTCAGGTCTTCTTTTTCTTTTTGATCTTCTGTGAACTTTCCTAGTTGTTTCTTTCAGTAATGGTGTTGAAAGTGAGGTACTAAAGTTTTTGACTATTAATGTTGAAGTATGTATTTCTCTCTTCAATTCTGTCATCTTTTCCTTCATGTAGTTGAGGATGGTTTTATTTTGTGCATGTATGTTTATAATTGTTGTGTCTTCCTGAGAGGACATTTTTGTCCTTATAAAATGCCCTTCTTCATATTTGGTCATAGTTTTTGTCTTACTCTTTTGTCTGATGATAGTATAGCTAATCTAGATCTTTTTTGGCTATGTTGGTATGGTATATATTTTTTTCACCATACTTTTACTTTCAACTTATTGTGTCTTTGAATATAAAGTATGTCTTTTTTTTTTAAGTTTTATTTTATTTATTTATTTTTTTAAAAGATTTTTAAAAAATTTTATTTTTAAATAAAGGCAGACAGAGTGGCAGGCAGAGGCAGAAGGAGAAGCGGGTTCCCTGCTGAGCAAGTAGCCCGATGTGGGACTCGATCCCAGGACGCTGGGATCATGACCTGAGCTGAAGGCAGCTGCTTAACCAACTGAGCCACCCAGGCGTCCCTAAAGTATGTCTTATAAATAGCATGTAGTCAGACCATGTTTTCTTATTTATTCTGCCAGTCTGTACCTTTTGGTTTCAGTGTTTAGTCCATTAACCTTTAGTGTAATTACTAATCAAATAGTATTAATATCTATCATTTTGCTGAATGTATTGTAATGTTTTTTGCCTTTTTTGGTTATCTGTTACTCTGTTACTTCCTTCTTTTGTGTTAAATAGCTATCTTCTAGTGTGTAATTTTAATTTCCTTGTTTCTTTTATTATACTTTTGTTCTTAGGAGTTATTGTTACATGTATGCATTCTCACTTCTCTACTTAGCGATTCCAGCAGCACTTTGAGCTTGAATTTCTTACATGGTTTTCATGGGGGAAAATACCAGGAATCTGGCCAATCAGTGGTCAAGAAATTTGTGTGAGAATTTTTTTTCTTGGGAAACAATTATATTTTCTTGTATAATTTTGAATCTTCTGTTATTCAGGTTTGCAGCAGAGCATCTGTTACCTTTCATCCTTACCTATATTCTTCTTACCTATATTCCTCTTTTTACCTATTTTATATTAGGTATAAATTTACCTTTTTACCTATTTTATATTCCTCTTACCTATTTTCTTCTTACCTATATTCCTCTTTCTAATTCATTCAACAAACATTTTGAATGTGTGTACTCTGCTGGGGGCTTGGGATATAGTAATGTATAAAACAGATGGTCTCTTCCCTAATTTCAAAGTCTAAGGTAGATTTCACTAGCCCAAATTCTTTCAGGAACATTGGAATATCTGGGAATTCACAGGGCATGGCGGGAATGGTAGCCAATTCCAAGGGTATTCCCGTTCAAATTAAGACACAAAAGATCTGAAGGTAAAGGATGGCCTGGCCTCTTTTTTAATGCAAAAATTCTCTGTAGTAGGAATTGTTGCAGATTATTTAGCCAGCTATCACTTGTCACTTCATTTTTTGGGTTTGTATAATTTAGTTTACCCAATCAGTCTTGAAAACATGCCCCACTAACCAATGTGCCTTAGAATTTTGAGTATTTCCAACTGTTTCATTCATATTAAGTCATATCAGCCCTTAAAACTTATTAGATTCTGTAATGTTTTATGCAACAGAGAGTAACTATAAAGGATAGAGTCAGCTTAAAATATCACTTAAAATCATATAGATATCTTTAAGCCTTCCTCCTGGTTTCATTGTTCTTTATAGTTTTATACCAGATTGTGGCTTCTTTTATATAGTTTTTTTCCTCAAAAGGAAGAGGGATAACATAAACTTTTACTTTCATATTCTTTTATTTAATCTGAAGTTTATGTATTTAAATAATATTTCTATCAAAAGATTGGCTCTAAGTTGTTTTGGCAGTGAACTCTGTATCCATAATATGTGACATATATTTTAGTAACTCATCTGATGTGCATATACCATATATTAAAAAAGTTAATGAAGGAGAATAGAAGAATTTTACTTTTTCCAGTGATGGCGATGATAGTTTTTCCTATATTATATGGCTCTGAATAAGGCATTATGGGGAGGTTGAAGCTATAAGAGAAGAAATGTAGATTTAGTAGGAAGAAGAAGTTTATTTGTTATGATATCAGAAAAGTTCTTGTGCTAATGAAAACTATGCTTAGAAAAAATTTTTTTTTGGTACTCATTTTCTTGCAATTTGTGTTTGATTACCAGCTTGATGTATTTTCTCATCAAGGAATATGTATTGGCCAAATCATTTGATCATTAATGTCTGCAAATAATGGACTTTGGTTAACTTGTGATGTTTGCCCTACCATCCTAAAACTCCTTCCCAAAACATATAAAATAAACTGATTTCACTGTTTCTGTTCTATTTGCATTTAATTGGCTTCATGCAAATCTCATCATTGAAGTATTTTCTAGCTGGTAAAATTATGTTATATTTATATGGAACAGAAAATTTATTTACTTCCTTCCACTTAGTCAATGAGAACTTGTATCTGAAGCTATATAAAAAAATAAAGCCAAAGCAGTCAATAAACAGTACACTGGCCGAAACTGGTAGACAAGTCTACAGACTACGGAACATCTGCATTAGATGTACGGTGTCTTATAATTCTTTTGTTCCTTGCCACTTAAATCTGTGTGTGTTATTTTTTCCCAATAATTTTACTGTGCATTCCCTATCCATTAAAATATTTTGTGGAAATTCTGTACTCTCAGGAACATTGGTAATTGACAATAACTTCCTATGAGTATCTTTTGTGGTATAAGCCAAAACATGGCTGTCATGACTTTGTGTTCTAGAGGGTTTTTGATGTCCTTGCTTAGAACTTCCCCCCAAAAACCTTTAAGGAGATACTAACTTTTAAAGTGATAACTTTTTTGCAACAAGGTATGCAGCTCGACTCCAAAAGGAGAATCAAGCAGACCTAAAAGTTCAAGTCTTGAGAGACCAATCAGAAGTCAAAAGAGCTATGGTCTATGGTTCAGCTAATTCAGAAAGAGGGTAATTGCAGAAAGTTATCATATAAGTTTGCATGGAATAGTCACTAAACTCTTTAACTTGTGAATACAGCCCCAAACATCTGTTTTGGCGACCTCTTGCTACTTTACAAATCATTGTTAAACTTACTGGCTTAAAATATTTATTTTGCTCAGGAGTCTGTGATTTAGAAAGGTTCATTTGACATAGTTAATCTTTGCTACATTTTGTGTCAGTTGTGTGGCTCCAAAGGGAGAGCAATTTAGAATCATCTGAAAGCTTGCCCAGGCACATGTTTGGTGGTTGATGCTGCCTGTCAGTTCAGATAGCAAGTGGGGGTCTTGGTCAGAACACCTATATGTGGCCTTTCCATGTTGCCTGGGTTTCCCCACAGTGTGGTGGCTGAGTTGTAAGGGAGAAGCAGAGAAGGAAAGGAGGGGGAGAGAGTGAGAGGAAAAAGGGGTTCATGGAGAGACAGAGACCAGATGAACCTATGTCTCTATTGCCTTTGATAGCTTTTAGAAGTCACACGGTATTATTTCCAATATATTTTGTTCTTTGGTATAAAGCCCTGCTCAGTCAAAGCCAGAGGGGATATTGTCTCCGTTTCTGGGTAATGCGAGTGGCCAGCTTCTGGAAGGTCACGTGGATTGGAAATATTGCTGTGGCCATTTATGAAAATATCAGTTTGCTTGGTTACCTATATTCTCTTATCCATGACCTCAGACTAAGTGATTCTGTTGAGTGAGGTACCAGTATTCAGTAGTATATATAGAAGGCAGAAGATAAGGGTGCAGATTGAAATGCTTTCCTGTGATTAATAGCTCCTTTACAGTTTGTTTTTGGTTTTCTTTCTTTCTGAAATGCTGTCCTTGTTTGTCCTTAGGAGGCAGGGCTGAAATTGCAAAATGCAGGATTTTATGTTATGCCAGCTTTTTGAAAGGTCCGGTGATGTATTGCATCGGAATGACCAGTGTTCAAGTCTCAGTTCCTTTACTTACTAGCCATGTGACATTAGGACAGTGACTTAAGCCTCTCTGAGTTCACACCTTTACAAAGTCAAGGTGATGATGATACTTTCCATTGAGAGCTGGTTTGTAAAATAGAGAAATATTATATGTAAAGGGATGGGGTCCTGGAGTCTCAGATATTATCTGAGGCAGATTGATGAAAACGAGTGATTTAAGATTATGATCTTTGATTATGACCAGAATGATGGATTAAGAAACCAGTTTAGAGTATGTAGATACTTTGAAGCTAGAAACTATGTTGGTGCCTGTGACTGGAAGCAGTTCCAATCAAGGAAAACTGTGAAGGAATTTGGGAAGAATATATCTCCATTTTGAAGGGTATATTATTCTTTATAAGCTATTCATCAACTTTTTGCTGAAATGAATGTTTCAAATTTATTAAAATAACATTTAATTAAGGTATTTTATTGAATGCCCTAACACCTTAGTTTGAAATGTTTTATATTTAGTGAAAATTGTTATTTTTTTCCTATTTTTATTTTTCTAATTGTAAAAGTAGTGCAAAAGCAGCTGAGAAAATAACTTGCCTATGATATCATTATCCAGAGGCAGGCTGTTCATATTTGGCATATTTCCTTTCATTAAAATTTTCTTTTTTAAGTATAGTCACCACACCTAACATGGGGCTTGAACTCATGGCCCTGAGATCAAAAGTTGCATGCTCTACTGACTGAGTCAGCCAGATGCCCCTCATATTTTTCCTTTGAAATTTTATAGTTTTCCATAGTTAAGAACATAGAATTTATGATTTTACAATCTTCCTTTGTAATTTAATTTTATATTATAATTATTCCCCACAAATCATTACAATTGCATCTATCGTATGACTGTATCATAATTGATTTAGTTTTTTTGTAATTTTTTTCTGAAATATAAATAATATTGTGATGCATGCATATGTGAAAGTCTGTTGTCATTATTTTGATTTTTTTCTTAGGATATATTACTAGAAAGAAAATTACTGGAGTAAAGGGTATCAATATTTTTAAGGTCCTTGATAATATATGTTGACATTGCTTTTCGGGGGCACCTTGCTGGCTCAGTTGGTGGAGCCTGCTACTCTTGATCTTGGGGTTGTAGGTTTGAGCCCCATGTTGAGTGTAGAGATTACTTTAAAATAATATCTTTAAAAAAATAGCATTCCGTGGGGGTGCCCGGGTGGCTCAGTGGGTTAAGCCACTGCCTTCGGCTCAGGTCATGATCCCAGATCCTGGGATGGAGGACCTCATCATCAGGGCTCTCTGCTCAGCAGGGAGCCTGCTTCCCTTTCTCCCTGTCTGCCTGCCTCTCTGCCTACTTGTGATCTTTGTCTGTCAAATAAATAAATAAATAAATAAATAAATAAATAAATAAATAAATAAAATCTTTTTAAAAAAAATGTAGCTTTCTATAAAGTTTTACCATTTTTATATTTCCACTGACATGAGAATAGCAGCACTGATCATTTTATAAATAAAGTTGGTGAATTTGATAGTTAAAAGGTATCATTTATAAAATTTGTATTTATTCTATATTTGTTCAAGTGAAATTTTCTTTCTAATATTTTGTATTTATTTTTCATTTTAATTTGTACAGATTTTCTATATGTTAGGGATATAACCTTTTCATATTATTTTATCTAGGTTTGGAGAAATTTAACATTCATTATATTTCATTTGTGTTCCTCTAAATAGCCCAAGATTTATTCTTATCACTTCATACAAAAGACATTCAAATTAATCTAAATGATAGTTACTATTTTTTCCATAGTATTTCTTACTTTTAGTATTCTTAATTTACATAGTATCTTATTTTTAGCATGTGTTGTTCATTTAAGGTGGAGTTGTAGCCCTTTACTCTTTTTTTTCCAAGATCACTTTTTTAATTTTATAGATTGATTTATTTGAGAGAGAGTGAGAGAGAGAGTCCTAAGCAGACTCTTTGCTCTTTTTTGCCCAAATTATGTTTTTGGACTCATGTTGGTTTAGACAGATATTGTAGTTTAGTCACTCTCAGAATATGGTCTTCAACCAGCAACTTTAAAGTAGATTTGTACCCATTTACCCTTTCTTAAGAGTACTCCTCCTCCTCCTCTTCTTCTTCTTCTTTTTTTAAAGATTTATTTATTTGAAACAGAGAGGAAGGGAAGGAGAGAGAGTAGAGTCTTAACCAGGCTCCATGCAGAGCCTGAAGTTGGGCTCAGTCTCATGACCCTGAGATCAGGACCTGAACTGAAACCGAGTTGGATGCTTAACTGACTGCACTACGCAAGTGCTCCTCAAAATCACTTTTTAATAAAATTTTCTCAATTAGAGATTTTTAGGAACATTGGAAATTTTTTTCATTCATCCAATATATATCCATTTACTTTTTAAAATTATGCTTGTTAAACTTCAGATAACCTCATATATTGGCTATTGTGAAGGGATATTTTTCATAAGTAGAATTGTTTTTCTCACTGGCAAATTTTCTAAATTCTAATGGAGTGTTTTAGGAGATTGTGGGTGATACCAAAATTAATCAGATTACTTGAAAGTTAAGATTCTTATCTTTCCCTTTAAAATTATTTCAAGGGTAAATTTACAGAAAAGTGCAAAAAGTGTAGAGGAAATTACATTGTAGCTCTCTCCCAGCTCATCCAAATCTGAAAATTTTGCCATGTTTACTTCAATTTTTTACTTTTTAATTATTTGAGAACTAGAATTTTATAGAGAGAGGTAAGGCCTTTTCTCTGGTGGTATTTCCTAGTTCTGTTCTTTCCCCACCTCCAGAAGTTGCAAGTATTCTGAATTGGGTGTTTCCGTTGTCACACTTGTTTTTATGCTTTTATTTAATACATATGTATCTATGACAAAAACCTTACATAAATGATAACTATACCTGTCCTTTTTCATCTTGCTTTTTTTTGGCCTAAATTATGTTTTTAGACTCATCTTGGTTTAGACAGATGTTGCTGTAGTTCAGTCGCACTCAGAGTGTCATCCCCAACCAGCAACTTGAGCTTCACTTGGGAACTTGTTAGAAATACAAAATTCTCAGGCCAGGACCAGATACATTTGTGCAGTCCAGTGCAAAATAAAAATGCTGGGCCCCTTGTTCAAAAACTATTAATAACTTGAAAATAGCAGCAGAGCATTAAATTAAGAGTGAGGACCTTTGTAAGCACGTTCATGTACCCATGAAGCTAGCCCTGTTTCAGGCTTTATTCCAGACCTTTTGAACCAGAAACTCTGAGAATAGGGCCCAGCAGCCTATGTTTTAACAGACCTTCCAGGTGATGTTATAGATATTTAAGTTTGAGACCATTTGTATTAGTTTTTCAGGGCTGCCTTCATAAAATGCTATGGACTGAGTGGCTTAAACGACAGAAATTTATTTTCTTACAGTTCTTGGGGTTGGAGATCTAAGATGAAGGTGTCAGCAGATTTGCTTTATTCTGAGATCTCCTTGGCTTGCAGATGATCACCTTTCTGCTGGTAATTTATATGCTTTGTCCTCTCATGGTGTGTGGGTGGACATCTCTTTTGTCTCTGTGTGTCTGAATTCCCTCTTGTAAGAAGATTAGTCCTGTTGGTTTAGAACCCACCGTAATGGTTTCATTTTAATTTAATCACTTCTTTAAAGGCCCTATATCCAAATATAGTCACATTCTGAGATACTGTGGGTGAAGGCTTCTAGGTACAAATTTTGGGGAACGCAGTTCTTCGCCATAGCACCACTGCTATAGATCAGTGAGTTTTAGGACTATTACATTCGGTTGTATGATTATGTCCTCATTTCTCTCTTTTATGCTGTTAATAGAACTTTAGATTATTTTCCATTTTTGCCACTATGTCAATTCTACTCTATCAGTTTCTTTTGGTGTATAGTTCCTTTTTTTGTTTTTATGTATTTTTGATGTGATACCTTTGTAGACTTCAAGTGTCTGATGTCAATTGAATTAAAACAAACAAAACAAAATCGTGTACTGCCCTTTGTTTAATGGAGAGCTATAATCTATAAGCTGTTAATTTTGCTGGCATGTTATTTTAAATGGTGGTGGTTTTGTTTTATGAGACTGGATTTTCCATGTTGTCCAGCACATGTGGTTTTGGACTGTATTTTGAGTTAACTACACAAGCTACTATTTCCATATATGGGTGTGTTTCTCATAATGATGCTAAATAAATAAGTTTCTTTCTCTGTTTGTAAATAAAAGAGAACAGTGACTCTGTCATTGTGTATGCAGTGTCTTGGGTTTTCATGACCTTTTGCAGCTCATTTTTATCATCTGGGAATGTACTGAAGTCCCATTATTGTTAACTGCTTATGTTGCTAAGAGTAATAATGTTTTTGGGGGAAAATACTTGTTAATGTAATTTTACTGAAAGTTAGATTTACTTTTTATCAAAAGGTAAAATTTTGTACCAGGCTAGGGCAACATTTTTTTCTTTGTGTAAGATTTCCACATATTTGTTACATAATTTATAATTTTATTCCTTTTATTCAAATTTAATTCCCTTCCTTCCACCACCACACCCCACCTCATAACTTGTAGCAAATGCATATATGTTGCTGATAGTTTTGAAAGTCTGCTGGATTCATTGAGGATCCATTGATTATCTGGATATAGACCAGGTAGTCTCCCCAGTAGCTTCTACCCTGCTAAACTTTTGGCTGTTTTCCATCTTGTTAATTATATCTCCATTAAGAAGGCATGCTGTACCAAAAAGGAGATATATACCATCTTCCTAATTTTTACTAGTTCTACTCTTTGCTGGCTGAACCTGGGATAGAAGTTGTTTTAGGGCTTATATTGAAAACTACAAGACATTAATGAAAGAAGAAGTTGAAAAAGACACAACAAATGGAAATGTATTCCATGTTCATGGGTTGGGAGAATTAATATTGTTAAAATGTCCATACTACCCTAAGTAATATATACATTCAGTGCAATCCCTGTCAAAATTCTGATGGCATTTTTCACAGAAATAGAACAAACAATAATTGACTCTTTATGTTATAGTAAGGCTTCTAGTTAATAGTAGGCTACTAGTAGTTAAGTTTTGGGGGAGTCAAAAGTTTTAGGAAAATTTTTGACTGCTTTGGTGGTCAGCAGTTCTACCCCATATATTGTTCAAGAGTCTTCTGTACACTATAATCTAAGAACTCCACTTCTGGGTATATATTCAAAGAAAACAAAAACACTAACTTCAAAGAATATTATGCACCCCCATTTTTATTGAATTATTATTTACAGTAGCCAGGACATGAAAACAACTTGGATGTCCATTGATGGAGGATGGATAAAGAAGTTGTGATACACACACACACACACAAACACACACACACACAAGACACGCACACAGAGTGAGTAAATAAAATATTATTCAACTATAAAAAAGAAGAAAATCTTGCCATTTGCCTCAAACTGGATGGATCTCAAGGGAATTACATTATAAGTCAGAAAGAGAAAGAAAAATACTGTATGATCTCTCTTATATGTGGAATGTGTTGTCTTTCTATAAACAAACCAGGCTCATAGATACAGAGAACAGATTGATGGTTGCCAGAGGCATGGGGCGGGGGAGGGGAGAGTGGTAGGAGAAATGGGCAAACTTTTTTTGTTTTGTTCTGTTTTATTTTTTCCATTTAATTCACTTTCATTTTAATAAATTTTAATAAATAACAATGTTTTAGGATGATAATTGAGACTAATGTGGTCTGGTGGCATTACCACTTGTTAGCTTTGTAAATTGCAGGACTTACCTCAGACCTGTTGAATCAGATGCCTTGCCAGTGATTTCCTTGCTTTCATATGTTTCTCTTAGGACAATGTAGTATGTATAATTTCTGACAGTGTGCTAGGGTTGATAGAGCAAGCCTTAGTGCATGTCTGTGGTGGGGAGGTGAAGTGAGGGGTGGGCTAAGCTAGAAGAGTGTGAAGAAAGGGGGTTTGATTCCTTAATTTTTACTGGCAGATGTATAGTGACCTTCAGGGATGGACTCTTCATTCTTATTTCTTCCTTTGTGTCTATTCACTCAGTGTCAGCACGATGCTGCTGAGTTTATGCATGCTCTTGGTGTGCATTGGTTGTCCCTAATTTCAAAGTGAAATGAATGATTCATTGAATGTTTACCCATGTAAGGCCTGTGTTTGGCTCTTTAGAGATAGAGGAAATGCAAGTCGTCCTCACCCATATGCTTGGGCTTCATAGACCTGGGTTCAAATTCTGGCTCTGAATTTGACTTGTAGTGTAGTCTTTGGTAGAGTTCTTAATCTCTCGACATCTCATTTTCTTCTGTTGTAAATGAAGGTAACACCTACTGTGCATTTCTTACTGGGATGTTCGGGGGATTAAATGAAGTAATGTATATGCGCTTTAAACATAATAGGCACTCAGTACATGGTAGCTGGATGCTATTATCATTATAATCATCATCATCTAGTTATTTCTGTATTTGAACATCACACTGGACTCTACAGGGCATGCTATATTAATGGGCTAGGTGACACTTTTCAGGAATTGCTTTCCTGGCTCTGTGAGGATTCCATCACGATGGATAATTTAATTAGCCCTTGCCTGCTGAGTACTGTGGCTGTGGCAGTCAGTAAGAGAAATGTGGTATACAAAGATCCAGGACTTTGGAGTCGAGCAGATCTTGATCTGCCATTACTCCAGCAGTCACTAGCTATGCACCTTGGGCAAGATGCTTAACTTTTCTTTCTCTATTTTCTCATCAGCGAGGAAGGGATTATAACACCTGTCTTGAAGCCTTATTGTGAATGGGGTTGGGTGAGTGTTGTTATTGTGGCAGTACTGTGGCAAAATCGAGGATGTATGTAAAGCACTTGGCTCACAATAGTCACAGAATAATTTTTGCAACAAATATTGCCTTCACCTACTCCACTTCACTCATCACGGAGTTTCATCGTCTGTCTTATCTTATGTATGTTGAGATTTCTTCCACTTTTTACCCTTAGAGACCTAGGAGTTAGAACAAAAGGATAAGCCACTAGCTGGAAAAGGAGCAAGTTATCAAAACCAAGTTTATCGAAGGATTCTTCATTCCTATGCTTAAATATAGTTTTTTTGTTGTGTTTATGAAAATCATATTTTTACTGTAATAAAAGATAACATAATTTTACCATTAAGTATATTCTTATTGTACATTCATATTGTTATATAATCATAGGCCTATATTTTAAAGCCTAATTTTGATATTGTATTTGAAATTTATTTCATATGGTTTTTTTGGCCCATATATTGGAAAGGACTCTTGGTAGCAAACAACAGAAATCATTAAAACTGGTTTAAGCATCAAGGGATTTATTAAGTTGTAATAGATAGTTTGTAGAATCTTTGAGGGAATGCAAGGAATAGACTTTGGGCTGAGCTTCTAGGAATAATTCCTGGAAGCACAATTCTTGCGTGGCTTCCTAAGGGAGCCGTGGCTGTCTGATCTCAGAACCATGTTGCCCTTCTGGTGGAAGGAATTTGGAAGCTTGTGAATGAGGAGTCTTGGCTTTTGCTGCTGGCTCCTAAAGAGTCATTGTCTCGCCCATCATCATTGCTGGGTGAGCTGATATGCCTGTGCTCAGTTGCTCCTTCTTGTTTTCTTTATTTTTCTGGTCTCCTTAGAGTGTCCCTGCCTGGGAAGGCGAGGGCACATGAACATCTCAGGTTGCAAGGGAGTCTGGCAAATGGACCCTTTAGCTTTCTGGCCACTATTATGTTATTAAGCCATATCAGAATGGGGTTGCATGAGTGTTAAAAATGAATCTGCTGTATTTGCCATAGCTCTTTCAGAAAGGAAGAGGCTAGGGGACATATCCATTGAGCACCTTTGTTTTCTTAAAATAGTTTCAGGAGGGGAAATAAAAATGTCAGTCCAGCAGTATTGATACAGAATAAGTTCTATATTGCAAAAAAATTATATTTTGTGGGGGGAGCCCAGTTTTTAAAACATTGTAAAACTCTAAATGGACCCTGTGTTTATCTAGCTGACGGTAATAAATAAATTTCTTTTTTAGAATGTTGTGTCACCCTGTCTTTTTTAACTTCATGTTTTGGCATTAGAGTATATGGGTAAAACATTCCTTCTAACCTACTGTGTTTACTCATTTTTGCCAATTGAAAAAAGTATCCATTCTTGCGGAAATGGTATCTTTAAACAGTGCAAAAAATTTGTATTGTAAATAATTTGGACACATTCGTGGTGGGGGCAGAGTTAGGGTGGTAGTGGAGAGGAGATAAAGTTATCCATAAAATATAGTGTCCAATTTGAAGGTTATTTCCGGTTTAAACTGTTATCTAGACCGGTGCTATCCAATAGAAATAGAATGCAAGCATGTTTACAATTTTAAATTTCTTAGTAGACAATTTAACAAAGTAAAAAAGAATAGGTAAAATTAATTTTAACAATATGTTTTGCTTAACTCAGTATATCCAAACATTTAAACGTGTGGCACTAGTTGCATCCCATGTGCGCAATAGTTGGTGTCATATTGGACAGCACAGGTCTATATTGTCTGCCTTATTTCATATTAGAATTTTTTTGTCTTGAGAAGTACTGAAGTGTACCGTAAAACATCCTCAGTGTGTGCTGTGTCCTGATAATGCTCTATTACTTATACTGTTTTATAACAGTATGATTGTAAATCAGTGCTGCTTCCCAAATTGCAAGTGTTGATGTGGTGGCTTGCTGTATTTTATGAAAGATGTGTAGTTTTTGAGCTGTCGTAGTAGAGGAATATGGAACATGATACTGAGGTATGCCATTACCAGGCCTGGTTTTGGTGGAAGGTATTAGCCATGCTAGTGTAGACCATTGCAGTTAACTCCTGTGACTTAACTAGTTGTTGACAGTATCTCAAGGGCACCGTTTATGACTGTCATTGCCCTGAAAAAGTAGTTTCTAAGCTTTCGATTGTTAAAATTTTTAAAGCACATACTATATAAATATTTTATTACCTATGAAAAATGTACATGTATGACTGTCCTAATATATTATGTAAATTATGAAATAAAAATATTGAAAAAAGAAATTAGATAAAAATAAATTTAAAACTATTTTAATATTTTGAGGCGCCTGGGTGGCTCAGTCATTGAGTGTCTGCCTTCGGCTCAGGTCATGAACCCAGGGTCCTAGGAGCAAGCCCCTCTTTTGGCTCCCTGCCCTGCGGGAAATCTGCTTGTGTTCCCTCTCATTGTGTCTCTCTCTGTCAAATAAATAAATAAAATCTTAAAAAAAAAACCTGTAATATTTTTTCGTAAACCTCAGATAATTGGCTTGGATAGTCAGTCACCTTTTGGAGACCCTGCTCTTTAAATCCTGTGGCGTGTTGGCTCTCAAACTTGATTGATCACCAGAACCCTCTGGGGACTTAAATAATTAAGAAAATAAGAACAACAGTGAAGAAAAAGGTGTATCTTTAGGTGTTACTTTAGGCACACAGAAACAGAATTTGTGTGTGTGTGTATGTACACGTGTGGAGTGTATGTGGAATCTGTATTTAATTTTTTAAATATAGGAGTCCCTGTTATAGATGGCAGGGAATCTTCTTTTTTTTTTTTTTTTTTTTTTTTTAAATAAGCTCCACTCCCATCATGGGGCTTGAATTCACGACCTCAGGATCAAGAGTCTCGCTCTCCCGACTGAGACAGCCAGGTACCCCTATAGCAGGGATTCTTAATTTGGGATTCATGGGGGCATTCTCTGAAATTATATACCCTATTATATATGCAATTAGGCTGTTTTAGAGGAAGTCTGTAGTTTTTATCAGAACCCCAGATGGTCTTGGGCCCAGGTAAAATGTCATTTACAGCTAGCCAAGGCTGCTTTGGATATGCGGGTCAGAGAAGATTGTTGAGCTGGAGAGGTCAGGTTGGGTCCCTTTAGGATTAAGATTACCTGTGAACACAGGGCTATAAGACTGAGCAGTGGGCAGACTTGGGGTGGTGGTGGTAGATGACCGCAGACCAGGGGAGCTATAACTGGGAAGCGGTAATAGACCAGGGTCATAATTCTATTTAGAATGTCTGACCTATAAGTGGACACTGGAAATCTAGTCAAAGACTAGACAAAGTCAAAGTCTGGATCTGATGGAACGGGTCTGATTTGAAGTCTAGGTAGACAGGCCAAGGTCTCCAATGAATAAGAAGGTTTAAGCGGCCATGGCACACTAGCATTTAAGCAAGGCCTTGAACCCTTTTCCCTGTTCTGATTGCTGGTGTTGATTGGGCTGATCAGATGGTGCTATAAAAGATTTGTTCTCAGCATCTCTGCTTCCTCTTTCCTGCTTGCTCTTGGTATAGCTCAGAAGAGACTAGAATTCCTCATACCTCTTCTGTTCTTAGGCTGACTTATTAAAAGGAGTCTTGTCCCCAGGGAGTATATTGCTAGAGGTATGTGTTGAAATAACATCTTAGGAAGGTGTCTCCTGGAGAAGTTTTCCAGAAGAAATTGAGAATGCTTCATCTTTGTCTAATTGATTATTTCCTGTAATAGCAGTGCTTACAGGCCTTTTTAAAACAAAACAAAACTTTTTGTTTACCTTTTATATTATTTTATTTTATTTAGAGGTAGGAAGGGGTAGAGGGAGAGGGAGAGAGAGAATCTTAAGTGGGCTCCATGCCCAGTGTGGAGCCTGGTGCTGGGCTCAGTCTCATAAGCCTAAGATCATGACCTGAGCCTGTATCAAGAGTCAGACACATACCTGACTGAGCCACCCATGGGCCCCTTTTTGTTCATCATTCAATTTCAGCATTCATGTTTTATAAGAAAATCTTACATATGGCGAATTTAAAGATACATGTGATGGAAGTGTTTCAGCTTCCTGAAGTAGAAATGAATATGAATAGTAGATTATTGGGGCACCTGAGTGGCTCAGTCAGTTAAGCATCTGCCTTCAGCTCAGGTCATGATTCCAGGGTCCTGGGATCAGGCCCCATGTTGGGCTCTCTGCTCAGTGGGGAGCCTGCTTCTCCCTCTCCCTTCTGTTCTTCCTGCTTGTGTTCTTTCTCTCTCTCTCTGTCAAATAAATAAATAAAAATCTTAGAAAGAATAGTGGATTATTTATCAGTTTAGTACTTTTATAAAATTTCTGATGGTTGCACCTTTGTTCCATTATTTTCCCTTTCTTTTTGTGTTTTTTTAAAAATTGTTACTAAGAATTCTGGATGCCATTATTTTCTACCAGTTAGATATTTGAATTGATCTTTTTAACAATATGAAAGGATAATGCTGGGTTTATAGTTTCATTCTTCTTTTCTTTTTTTTAAAAATATAATTCCAATATAGTTAACATATAGTATTATATTAGTGTCAGGTTTATCATATAGTGATTCAATAATTCCATACCTCATCCAGTGTTCATCATGACAAGTGCACTCCTTAATTCCCATTGCCTATTTCACCCATAGCCCCACCCACCTCCCCTCTGGTAACTACCACTTAGTTCTCAATAGTTAAGAGTCTTTTTCTTGGTTTCTCTCTCTCTTTTTTTCTTTTGCTGGTTTGTTTTATTTATTACATTCCACAAATGAGTGAAATCACAAGATTTTTGTCTTTCTCTGATGTATTTTGTTTAGTGTTATACTCTCCAGCTCCATCCATGTCATTGCAAATGGCAAGATTTCATTCTTTTTCATGGCTGAATAATATTCCATTGTGTATATATACCACATCTTCTTTATTCATTCCTCTATTGATAGATACTTGGGCTGCTTCCATAAATTGGCTATTGTAAATAATGCTGCCCTAAACATAGGGGTCTCTTTGAATTTGTGTTTTTGTATTTGGGAGGTAATACTCAGTAGTGCAATTACTAGATCACAGGGTAGTTCTGTTTTTCACTTTTTGAGGAACCTCCATACTGTTTATCATACAGTGGCTGCATCAGTTTGCATTCCTACCAGCAGTGCGACAGGGTTCCTTTTTCTTCTCATTCTCACCAAAACTTGTCATTTCTTGTGTTTTTGATCTTAGCCATTCTGACAATATAAGGTGATATCTCTTTGTAGTTTTGATTTGGCTTTCCTTGATGATGAATGATGTTAAGCTTCTTTTCATGTGTCTGTTGGCCATCTGGATGTCTTCTTTGGCGAAATCTCTGTTCATATCTTCTACCCATTTTTAATTGGATTATTTGTTTTTTGGGTGTTGAGTTGTAAAAGTTCTTTACATATTTTAAATACTAATCCTTTATCAGGTAGTCATTTGTAAATATCTTCTCCTATTCAATAGATTGCCTTTTAGTTTTATGGATTGTTTCCTTCACTGTTCAGAAGCTTTTTATTTTGATATGGTCCTAATAGTTTACTTTTGCTTTTATTCCCCCCAAATTTTGCTATAACCAGTGTCAGAGCCGTTACTGCCTGTGTGTGGTTTTTTTTTTTTTTAGGATTTTTATGGTTTCAAGTCTCACATTTAGGTTTTAATTCATTTTGAGTTTATTTTGTGCATGATGTAAGAAAATGGTCCAGTTTTATTCTTTTGCATGTAGCTGACCAGTTTTCCCAACACTATTTGTTGAAGAGACTGTGTTCTTCTGAATGGGTGTTCTTTCCTGCTTTGTCAAAGATTAAATGATGATATAGGTGTGGGTTTATGTCTGGGCTTTTCTATACTGTTCCATTGATCAATATGTCTGTTTTTGGGCTAGTATCTTGCTGTTTTGGTTATTATAGCTTTGTAATATAACTTGAAGTCTGGAATTGTGATACCTCCAGCTTTGCTTTTCTTTTTCGAAGTTGCTTTGGCTCTTTAGGGGTCTTTGTGGTTACATATAAATTTTAGTATTGTTTGTTCTAGGTCTATGAAAATTGCTGTTGGTATTTTGATAGGGATTGCATTAAATGTGTACATTGCTTTGGGTAGTGTAGGTATTTTAAAAAATATTTGTTCTTCCAATTCATGAGCATGGAATGTCTTTCCATTTCTTTATGCTGTCTTCAGTTTCTTTCATCAATGTTATATAATTTTCAGAGTACAGGTTTTTCACCTTTTTGGTTAGGTTTATTCCTAGGTATCTTACTGTTTTTGGGGCAGTGGTAAATGGGATTGTTTTCTTAATCTCTCTTTCTGCTGCTTCATTATTAGTATAAAGAAATGCAACACATTTTTGCACATTGATTTTATATCTTGTGACTTTACTGAATTCTTTTATCAGTTCTAGTAGTTTTTTGGTGGAGTCTTTAAGGTTTTCTATATAGAGTATCATGTCATCTGCAATTAGTGACAATTTTACTTCCATACCAGTTTTAATTCCTTCTATTTCTTTTTTTTTTTTCTCTAAAGATTTTATTTATTTACTTGACAGACAGAAATCACAAGTAGGCAGAGAGGCAGGCACAGAGAGAGGGAGAGGCAGGCTCCCTGCTGAGCAGAGAGCCCGATGTGGGGGCTCGATCCCAGGACCCTGGGATCATGACCTGAGCCGAAGGCAGAGGCTTTAACCCACTGAGCCACCCAGGTGCCCCTCTATTTCTTTTTGTTGTTTGATTATTGTAGCTAGATCTTCCAGTATTATGTTGAATAAGGTGAAAGTGGACAGTCTTGTCTTTTTCCTAACCTTAGGGGGAAAGCTGTGAGTTTCCCCTATTGAGTATGATGTTTTCTATGGGTTTTTCATATATAGCCTTTATTATGTTGCGCTATAACTACCTTGTTGAGGGCTCTTATCATGAATAGATGTTTTACTTTGTCAGATGGTTTGTCTGCATTTATTGAAATGATCATATGGTTTTTATCTTTTGTCTTATTTTTTTTTATTTAAGCTTTTTTTATTTAAACATATAATGTAACCCCACCACCCTCTCCCAACCTCTTTCCCCCCCAACCCCCCTCAGTTTGTTTTATGACATAAAGAGTCTCTTTTGGTTTGTCTTATCTTTTGTCTTATTGATTGGATGTATCACATTGATTGATTTGTGAATATTGAACTACCTTTGCATCCCAGGAATAAATATCACTTGCTCATGGTGAATGATTTTTTAAATGTATTGTTAGATTTGGTTTGCTAGTATTTTGTTGAGGATTTTTGCAGCTATGTTCATCAGAGATATTATCCTGTAATTCTCTCTCTCTCTCTCTCTCTTTTTTTGTTTTGGTGGTATCTTTATCTGGTTTTGGTATCAGGGTGATAGTAGCCTCATAAAATGAATTGGAAGTTTTGATTCTGATTTTGGAATAGCCTGAGAATACTAGGTATTAACTCTTCTTTAAATATTTGGTTTAATTTGCCTGTGAAGTTGTCTGGTCCTGGACTTTTGTTGGGATTTTTTAAAGTCGTGATTCAAACTCCTTGTTGGTTATTGCTGTGTTCAAATTTTGTATTTCTAACTGCTTCAATTTTGGTAGACTACATGTTTCTCAGAATTTACCCATTTTTTTCTATGTTTTTTTAATTTGTTGGCGTTATTATTTTTCATAATAATTTCTTATAATTATTTGTATTTCTGTGATGATGGTTGTTATTTTACTTGTGATTTTTTTTTTTTTTTGTAAAGATTTTATTTATCTAACAGAGATCACAAGTAGGCAGAGAGGCAGGCAGAGAGAGAGGGGGAAGCAGGCTCCCCGCTGAGCAGAGAGCCTGATGCGGGGCTCTCAGGACCCTGGACCCAGGACCCTGGGATCACGACCTGGGCTGAAGGCAGAGGCTTTAACCCACTGAGCCACCCAGGCGCCCCTTTACTTGTAATTTTGTTTATCTGAGTCCTTTCTCTCTCTCTCTTTTTAAATGAGTCTGGCTAGAAGTTTATGGATTTTGTTGATCTTTTCAAGAACCAGCCCTTGGGTTCATTGATCTCTTGTGTTTTTTTTTTTTTTTAGTTTCTGTATCATTTATTCCAGCTCTAATCTTTATTATTTCCTTCCTTCTGCTAGTTTAGGTTTTTGTGTCTTGTTCTTTTTCTAGCTTCTTTAGGCTTAAGGTTAGATTGTTTATTTGAAATTATTCTTACTTCTTGAAGTAGACCTATACTACTATAAACTTCCCTCTTAAAATAGCTTTTGTTGCATCCCAAAGGTTTTGGACCATTGCCTTTTCATTTTCATTTGTTTACATATACGTTTTGATTTATTCTTTGATTTCTTGGTAGACCCATTAATTGTTTAATAGCATATTCTTTAACTTCCACGTATTTGTTGTCTTTCCAAATTTTTTCTTGTGATTGATTTCTAGTTTTATAGCAGTTTTCTAGTTTTATAGAAGTTACTGGGAGGCAAACTTTCTTTACTCTAGATTTCCTTGTGGTCAGAAAAGGTGCAGAGTATGACTTCAATCTTTCTGAATTTGTTGAGGCTTGTTTTGTGGCCTAGTATGGGATCCATTCTGGAGAATGTTCTGTGTGGACTTGAAAAGAATGTGTATTCTGCTGTTTTAGGATGGAATGTCTGAATATATCTGTTAAATCTGTCTGGTGTAGTGTATCACTCAAAGGCAGTGTTTCCTTGTTGATTTTCTGTTTGGATGATCTGTCCTTTGATTTAAGTGGGCGTTAAAGTCCCCTACTATTATTGTATTACCATTGGTTAGTTCTTTTATGTTAGTTCTTTTATGTTTGTAATTAGCTGCTTTATGTGTTTTGGTGCTCCCATGTTGGGTGCATAAATATTTACAATTGTTATATCTTCTTGTTGGTTAGGCCCCCTTATTATTATATAGTGTCCTTCTTTGTCTCTTTTTACAGACTTTGTTTTAAAGTCTGTTTTGTCTGATATAAGTGTTGCTATCCAGCTTCCTTTTGATATCCATTTGTATGCTGAATATTTCTCCATCACTCCCTTCCCTTTCAATCCGCAGGTGTCTTTAGGTCTGAAGTGAATCTCTTATAGGCAGCATACACATGGATCTTGTTGTTTTATTTACTCTGTCACCCTGTTAGGTTTATAGTTTATTGAATATCATACTGTTGTCGGATGTTGGAACCTTCTGTAGGTCATAGCTAGCATGGGTATTTAAAGTTCAAATAATTAAGTAGTGAATTGTGGTTTTCAGATAGGTTTCTATGCTCTAAATATACATGTACATATGTGTATATGACATGTATATATGTATCTATATACTACACACATACATGTACATACGTATAATGTAGATTTTTGTTTTCCTCAGCCTTAAAATTTGCATTTGTAACAGTTTTGGTGGTATGGTTTGCCTTGTGAAGAACGAAGAGGGCCGATACTATGTTAGTAAAACTGTCTCATAGGTATGATTCAAACAGTTTTATTAGCAACATATGGGGCATGAAGGAGTCACAGAGGGGAATTTGGAGTGTGAGGGTGCTGGTCTGTCTTTTTTGGCATGTAATTATATCAGCCTCATGCATGGTGTTATTTGCTGCTGCCTAGGGAATATAGAAAAATATCTTCTAATGTGGTAAAACAAAATGTCAGAATAAATTATAATTGTTGACTTTATAGGGAATTATTTGAATGAAGGGTGTATTTTTTCTCCAACCTAAATTTTGTTTGGTATTTTAAATCTTATTCAATCAATCTTTGAAACCCAATTTTTCAATAAGTTGGATTTTTGGATCAACATTACACAATAGACGCCTAGCTGAGTTTCATAAATGGGAAGAAATTTGTTTCTTTTTCCCTATTGTGACAGTGCATGGTTCTGTTTAATTAGTTTTACTAAATATTTATTAATTTTCTTTAGAGGTATTTGTAGCATTTAAATGATTACAGTATGCTGATTACTTTAGTAGATGCTACACAGAGGACAGTATCAGACACAGCCTGTGGGCTTATGGAGCTTATTTCTATCAAAGCAATCATATGTAGATGATGTTTTAAATAGTCAGTGATAGGAATGATAGACACAGATGTCAGCAAAGTGGTTACCTTTGGGAAAGAGGGAGGGAAATGGGATCAGGGAGGGGTGCACAGAAGCTTCCTTTGTAAGTTTTTTTGTTTTTTGTTTTTTTAATTCCCTTTCAGCTAAGCCTTAGGTAAAATGTAAGCATTTATATTATTGTCTGTTCTAAAATACATTTTTTTGATAGATGATTTCTCAGTCATGATGTTGGGAAGTTGCTAGGAGGCAAACTTTCTTTACTCTAGATTTCCATTTGGCCCTAAAACCAGTCTCAGTGAGATCTAGTCCTCTGAAATGGAAAATTCTTAAAGTGAGTAATCCCAAAATGGCTAGCTTGGTTTCTTCTGTATGCTGGCTAAATACTATTGGAAGCCAAGCTGTTCAATATTTAGGTTGCAGTGATTAAGAAAGCAGCATGGATTATATATTTATTTCTAGAATGTGAGCAAATAGGGTCACACTTCAAGTGCTTTTTAGATGCTTGTGACTACTGTCATGTTTTATGACATGATGATTTTATCTAACAGCTATTTCTGTGGAGTTATTTTTTTGCAGAGTAGAAGACCAAACCTCCCCTTGAAAGTGTAAGGAAAGTCTTTACATTTGTTCTCCCTTTGAAAATCAGGTTAAATGGTTTGACTGTCCTATGGTAAAAAAGAAGTACAGTTGAATAGTTTTGTTCTACCTGGAAAACAGCTTTAATAAGAATTAGCTTGGCATTTTTCTTGTGGGTGATTTCAGACATATAAGAAGAAAAAATATTTGATACTTGCAATCTTAGAGTGAATTCTGCTAAATGAAGTATAACTAAATTGTAATAATCTTAAATTTGTCATTTACTTAAGCCTTTCTTTCCTGGTGGATTTTTAAAAGAGCGACTAAGACATATTTTATCTTATTTGAATTTAACTGCTGTGTTTTTTTCTTGGGTAAACTACCTTATCACAATGTAGAAGTCCTGACTGATTGATAGTCATGGTTTAAGTATATTGATGTTTACAACTAAGTGTGTTCATTATAGTTCAGAGAATAATTGAAATAATGAAATGGTATTTCAATATTAAAATTTCATTAAGAATTTTTATTTAATTAAAATAGTTTATCTTCACTATAAAATAATGATTAATGGATTGTTGCCTTAATATTTGTGAAGCTCTATTTGTATATGTGTGTAGTTACAATTCTTTGCAAATGTAATTATTTATATTTCTTACATATGCTGTTTCATTTTATCATCACAACAGTTTTGGAAGTAGGTGGGGTAGGTGAGATTTTTCTTTACTAAATGAGGAAAACTGAGTAGCATAGTCATTAAATTTTTTTTTTCCATAGATAGGACTGCAATAAAACCTGGGTCCCCGACTTATGATTTAGTACTCTTTCCTACTGAACCTTAGAATCAAAGAAATTTGGGTTTTTCTGGTGCATTGATTGTTTTTTTTTTGATTGTTTTGTTTTGTTATGTTTCATTAGAATCCTTCTATCTGTACAATTCTATAAAGTCAGTTTGTTGTGATTACTACTTTTGCCTACAGATTAGGGGGCAAAAAAACCTCAACCCAAATGATACTTTTTATTATATCTGTATTTATGAATTTGGTGCAACAATTTATTATATAAAAAAAGTTAAGAATTAACTTGATATCATCCAAACTTTTGAAATTAGGTCAAAGTCTTGGTGGTAGATACGAATAAGTAGACTTGTCTCCCTCCCCTTCCCATTTTTTTAAATTAAAAATTTTTTTCTTTTTAAGATCTTATTTATTTATTTGTCAGAGAGAGAGAGTGAGAGAGCGAGCATGTGCATGAGCAGGAGGAGTGGCAGACAGAGAGAGAAGCAGGCAAAGGGAGAAGCAGGTTCACCGCTGAGTAGGTAGCCCATAGGTAGCCTGATGTGGGACTCAATCCCAGGACCCTGGGATCATGACCTGAGCTAAAGGCAGACAGGTAACTGACTGAGCCACCCAGGCATTCCCCCAATTTTTTTTTCCTTGAGGTATAATTGACATGTATTAGTTTCAGGTGTACAGCATAATGATTTGAAATATGTGTATATTATGACATGATCACCCCAATAAGTCTAGTTAACATCAATCACCATACTTAATTATACTATTTTTTCTTGTGATGAGAACTTTTTAAGATTTACTCACTTAGCAACTTGCAAATATACAATATAGTATTATTAACCTTAGTCATCATGCTGTACATTACATCCCACGACTTATTTATTTTATACTTGCAAGTTGTTAATATTTGCAAGTTTGACCACCTTCACCCATTTTGCTTACAGTCTACCCCTACTGCTGCCCCACCTCTGGTAAGTACCAGTTTGTTACCTGTATCTATGAATTTTGTTTTTGTTTTGTTTTGTTTTCAGATTCCGCATAAAAATGATATCATATGGTTTTTGTCTTTATCTCTATGAATTATTTCACTTAGAATAACGCCCTCAAGGTTCATTTGTGTTGTTACAAATCATAGGATTTCCTTTTTTTAAAGTGACTGAATAGCATTCCATGATGTTTATGTGTGTGCATACATTTTTTTTCTTCATTCCTCTGTCCGTGGACACTGAGGTTGTTTACATGTCTTGTCTATTGGAAGTAATACTTTGATGAACATGGGGATGCAGATACCTTTTTGAGTTAGTGTCTTCATATCCTTTGGATATATATGTCCAGGAATGAAATTGCTGGATCATATGGCATTTGTATTTTTAATTTTTTTTTTTAAAGATTTTATTTATTTATTTGTCAGATAGAGAGCACAGGAGCGAGCACAGGCAGACAGAGTGGCAGGCAGAGGCAGAGGGAGAAGCAGGCTCACTGCTGAGCAAGGAGCCCGATGTGGGACTCGATCCCAGGACACTGGGATCATGACCTGAGCCGAAGGCAGCCGCTTAACCAACTGAGCCACCCAGGCGTCCCGTATTTTTAATTTTTTGAGGAACCTCCATACTGGTTTTCATTGTGGCTGTACCAATTTACATTCCCACCAATAGTGTGTGGAGGTTCCCTTTTCTCCACATGATTGCCAATACTTGTTATTTCTTCTTTTTGGTAATATCTATTCTAACAGGTGTGAGGTGATATTTCATTGTGGTTTTGATTAGCATTTCCCTGATGATTAGTGATGTTGAGCATCTTTTCATGTGTCTGTTGGCCATCCGTATGTCTTCTTTGAAAAAAAAAGTCTATTCAAATCCTTTGCTCATTTCAAATTGGGTTTTAGTTTTTATTGCTATTGAGTTGTATGAGCTCTTTATGTATTTTTTGATGTTTACCCCCATCGGATATATGATTTGTAAATATTACTGTTTGTTGTCTTTTCGTTATGTTAATATTTTCCTTTGCTGTGCAAAAGCTTTTTAGTTTGATGTAGTTCATCCTGTTTATTTTTGCTTTTGTTACCTTTGCTTTGGTGTTAAATGTAAAAAATATCCTCACCAAGACTGAGGTCAGGAAGCATTTTCTCTGTGTTTTCTTCTAGGGGTTTCACAGTTTCAGGTTTTATTTGAAAGTCTTTAATTTATTTTGAGTTAATTTTTGTGTATGGTGTAAGATAGGAGTCCAGTTTTACCCTTTTGCATGTGGCTCTCCAGTTTCCCCAACACCATTTATTGGAGAGCTTATTCTTTCCCCATTGTATACTCTTGGCTCCTTTGTCATAAAGTAATTGACCACCTATGCATGGGTTTATTTCTGGACTCTATTCTCTCTCTCTATATATAAATATATATTAATAATATATATTTATAATATCTATAATAATATATAATAATAAATATAATAATATATTATTATTATATATTTATATATATATAAATAAAATATATATATTTTATTTGTTTATTTGGTAGAGATCACAAGTAGGCAGAGAGGCAGACAGAGAGAGGGGGAAGCAGGCTCCTTGCTGAGCAGAGAGCCCTATGCAGGCCTGGATCCCAGGACCTTGAAATCATGACCTGAGCCGAAGGTAGAGGCTTAACCCAGTGAGCCACCCAGGCGTCCCTGGACTCTATTCCATTCTGTCGATCTTATTTGTCAATACCATACTGTTTTAATTGCTATAGCTTTTTAATATAGCTTCAAATTAGGGAGTGTGATATCTCCAGCTTTTTTCTTCTTTCTCAATATTGCTTTGGCTGTTCAGTCTTTCGTGGCGCCATACAAAATTTAGGATTGTTTGTTCTTTCCTTTCCTTTCCTTTTGAAGACCTTTCTCAAGCTAGATGAAGGAAGCCTCATGATTCCTGAAAGAGTTTTACTCATCTTCTCCCATTATGGTTTTTAGAATGATTATTATTTTTAACTGTTTTTTAAAATGTATTATATTTTTAAATGGAATTAATAGTAATTGTAAATACTTATTTAAATCAGATATCAGTTAGTGTATATTATGAACAGAATCACAGAAAGACATATGTATGACTTACCTATGTAAGCATTAAGAAAAGGAAATTTGGGGCATTAGAAGGAGATGTTTACTTATTAAAAGAACATGGTGATGTTATTAATTATCTTTTTCAGTAATATGTAATTTATTCACACAAAGGATAATATGACTTGCTTATAATAATTAATATAACTGAAATGCCTTATTCAAGGTATGTGAATTTATTTTATTCTGAGGTAGATCGGTATTGGGGCTAATTCACCTCTTTTTTTTTTTTTTTTTTTTGTCCTTCAGTTGTAGCAAAATCCAACTTCCACGTGTTTTGCTACTTATATATATGTCTTTTGGGAGATTTTGAAAAACCAAAGTCCTCTTTCTCCTGTGGAAGTGTTAAAAATCCTAAGAAGCTTTCTTGAGATAAAGTTTGTCCCCTTTCAATTATTAAATGTGCTTTTCTCTTATCTGTGAATTTCACCTTCAGTTTACTGGCAACTGCTTTTTCGTGTCAGGATCATAGAATTATGATTAACTCCTTGCAGTCTGGCTTGGTCTCACCTCTGTACTGGAACTGTACTTTTGAAGGTCGCTGGTGACCACATTCTAGCCAAATATAGAGGTTTTTTCCCTCTCAATCTCCTTGACATGCTAATGCCACATGACCTTGGCTTTTCAGTTACATGAATACTCTACTTGAGATTTTTGCTTTGAACTTTCTGCGGCGGCCCATGCTTCTTCCTGTAATACCTGTCTTCTCTTTGTGGGGTGGGTTTTATCCTTGCCGTTTGCTAGGTATTTACTTACTGAGTTTTGAATCTTATAACTTTAGTTCTTCTTGCTTTGCATTTGTGTCATAGATATATCATCATTTCTCATAACTCTCTCTCTCTCTCTGATGGATGTTACTGGCAGTTCTCAGAGCTCTATTTCACATCACCCAAGGTGATTCAGTGATTGCCTATCACCCAAACTCTAGTCCCGTTATTTCCTTCTGCTTTTAGATCAATGCCCTTTTCCTTCAGAACAGACCTTTCTCAAATTATCTTCTTCAAACTCTTTTCTCCTCTGAATTTCTGGGTTCATTTTAAAGAAGCATTCTCTTAATACCTTGACATTTTCTTATTTGGTGTTTCTTATCTCCTCATGTTTCTGATGTCCTTGAGTTTTTCTTAAAAATATTTCTTAAATTTGTCCCACCCACTTCCCTTATTTTCCCCAAAGTACTGTATGGTATGTGAAACACTTTCAAATGCATTTTTTTTTAAATTTAAAATAACCAACATAATGAATTTGTGAAATGGAAAAGGTAGAGTCTATTATCCCAGTTTGCAAGTCAGGAAATATGTACTGAGAGAAGTAATTTGTCTGAGGGTATCAAAGGTGATTAAGGGAAGAGCTATTACTTTTAAGTCTATACCTGTGCCCAACTCAAGTGACTGTTTAATTTCCTATTCAATGATCTCTCAGCTTCCAGTCCTCTCCTTTAGTTAACTGTTCTTACATTGCTAGATGAATGTGTACAAAACCAGTCACAGTGGCAGCTATAAGAGATTGATATAGTGTTTCAGTCACTGTATGAGGTCATATTTAATCCTTAGAACTGGTGGGCAGGGTAGATACTGTGATCCCCATTGTATAGATAAGTAAATTGAGGCTTACAGGAGTTGTATAACTTGCTAGTCATTATGTGTGATGGGATGGGGGTTGGGGTAGAGATTCCATCTCAGGCTCCCAAGCTCTAGTTATTCTTCATTATTTTTATAATCATGCTCTGGGGGCACCTGGGTAGCTCAGTGGGTTAAGCCTCTGCCTTCGGCTCAGGTCATGATCTCAGGGTCCTGGGATCAAGCCCCACATCAGGCTCTCTGCTCAGCCGGGAGCCTGCTTCCTTCTCTCTCTCTGCCTGCTTCTCTGCCTACTTGTGATCTCTGTCTATCAAGTAAATAAAAAAAAAAATAGTCATGTTCTGCCATTTATCAAATTCTTTTTTTTTTTTAATTTTTATTTATTTGTCAGATAGAGAGAGAGCACAGGAGCGAGCACAGGCAGAGTGGCAGGCAGAGGCAGAGGGAGAAGCAGGCTCACTGCTGAGCAAGGAGCCCGATGTGGGACTCGATCCCAGGACGCTGGGATCATGACCTGAGCCGAAGGCAGCCGCTTAACCAACTGAGCCACCCAGGCGTCCCTGCCGTTTATCAAATTCTTGATGTTATTCTTCTTTCTAAGACCTTACTATAGTTTCTTTTTCCTACTTAGTCCCATTTATACCCCTTTATCGACCTTTCAGGACCCTCAATAATTTGTCCTAAGTTTCTTTCCATTATTTTCTCTAGTAATCCCCCCCAGTTAACCCTCTGCTTTTAACCTTGTTTTTTTTTTTTTTTTTAAATATTTTATTTATTTGTCAGAGAGGAGAGAGAGAGAGAGAGCACACAAGCAGGCAGAGAGGCAGGCAGAGGCGGAGAGAGAAGCGGGCTCCCTGCTGAGCAGGGAGCCCATGCGGGACTCCATCCCAGGATCCTGGGATCATGACCCGAGCCAAAGGCAGCGGCTTAACCCACTGAGCCACCCAGGCGTCCCTTAACCTTGTTTTCTTCTCACAAAGACCTTATCTTGTCTCACTTTCTCATTTTCTTAACTCATGTTGTTTTCGCCCTGTGTAGAATTATTTCACCTGAACCTCTGTATCTACCCATAGCAACCTCTTTACCTTTTTTCATTTCCCACATTTAGTGAGCATTTAAGGCGTAGGTGGCGCTCTGCTAGGAGTTGTTAATGTAAATGAATGCACCGGCATGGTCAGGGAGGTGAATACATAAGGGGAAGAGTCAAACTGGATTTTCCACTCTGATGTGAGTGCGCTGGCCCAGGCCAGTGTACATGGGTTGCCATGGCAGCACTAAAGAGGATGTGATTAATTTTACCTGAGTGGTTAGGGAAGCTGTGATAAAGAACTGACATCTGAGCCTTAAAGGAGGAGGAGGAGTTCTCCAGGTAGAGAAGGGGTGGGAGGAGGGCATTCTGGAAAGAAGAAATATTGCCTGAATAGAGGAATGAAATCACAAATCTATATGCCATATGTTGTAGTGTGACTGTTAAAGGCATTTGTTGCAGGGCAATGCAAAGTGCTGTGTTGCCAACAGTGACTGGCCTTCCCTTTGTGGAGTCATGGCAGTACAGGGTCAGGTGTTTGGACTTACAGTTTCAGACACTTGACATGTTGGGTGCACTGAGAGTCACATTAATCCTGTTCTTAGAAACTGATGACATGGATCTCTCTCTCTTTCGCTCTCTCTGTCTGTATGTATATATTTGTATGTTTGTCAATTTATTAATTTCCAGTGAGAAATACAACTGTCAAGCAGATTGGATTGCTTGATTTGGCAAATCAAGTCTACTGTCTCCCTGTAGGCAGGCTTCTTGGGAAGCCAGGTTGTTATTATGGAGGTCAATTGATGATTGAGAAATACAGCTGTCAAGTCGACCCAGCATTTCTGACCAGTGCACTCTCTTCTGGCAAGATACATGGGGACCATGTTGCCAGAGACCACCTGTTGAGCATGGAAAGAGAACTCAGAGGGATATTTGTTTGAAGAAGTACCTCGCAGCTGAGTTAGCTTGAGGCTGTCTTACCCACTGCAGTAAGAGCTTTGCCAAGGAAACCATATTATTCTAGTCAACCTAGCCAAGACTTCCTCTCCTGTGGCTTAGATTGATCTTGTGAACATTTGCCTGGGTGACTTCTCTGATTCCTTTGCTGACCAGTCCTTCCTTTTCCTTCACCTTCTGATTGATGCATTCTCCCTCTAGATATGTTGAGACATTTTGTCAAGTTACGAAGAAAGCTTAAGAGCTAGAGGAGCGGAGGAATTTTTATCTCTGTGTTTTGATTCGTTTTGTATTTGAGTCATATTCCCTTATATTCAGTCACTTGGGACCAAAATCAGGGAATAGTAAAGAGTCTCCTGAAGTCCAGAGTATCAGATCTTTGGTGGTGGGATGTTGGGGTTGAGCCTAGAAAGGGAAGTTAGGACCAGATTATGAAAGGTCTTGGATGCCATACTAAAGAACTTGGATTTCAGAGGGCTCTCGATTCAGTTATCCTCTCTTCCGAAAAAAATTTTTCCCCGAATAATATCTTTTTATTCATCTTTCAAATTTTTGTTACTATCTGTATCAAACTGTTAATATCTTTCTGTACAGCATATGATAATGGCTCTCCTTAAGAGATCTTATTCAGCCCCTTTATGTTTTGACAGATAAACACTAGGTGATACTATCTGCATTTTAAACATGAGGTGCTTCAGAGCTTAAAGTTCTGTTTCTGACAGACTCTTATCTTGCTTCACAGTTCAGGCTGTTTCCTCAACTTCCTCTTTTATCCCCCCGCTTCTTTAGATGAGGTATTAATTTTTATATTATTACAAAATGTTTCTTTTTTATATTATGTAATGTTTTTATCATGGTGCTTATCTATACAAATAGCTCTCATTAGTTATCGTGTGTCTGTCTATCCCTTTTCTGTTTAGGCAGCTTGTCAGTTTCATTTATCTATCTATCCATCTATCTATCTATCTTTTTCAGCTTCAGCTATATCCCATTTTTAATAAGTTTTTATTTAAATTCCAGTTAGTTAACCTTCAGTGTAAGATTAGTTTTAGGTGTACAATATAGTGATTCAACACTTCTGTGTGACACCCGGTGCTCATCACAAGTGCCCTCCTTAATCCCCATCACCTGTTTTACCCAATCCCCCAACCCACCTTCCCCCCGGTAACCATCAGTTTGTTCTTGTAGTTAGTGGAATTCATATTTACTCCTTTTGCATCTTATAATACTTTGCCCAATTGAATTTGAAGCAATACTTAGACAACATAATACCATTTCAGAGCCAGAAGGTATCTCAGTCTAATTCAGTACTTTCATTTTCTACGTTAAGAAACTGGGATCCAGAGCAGCTGTAATTAGCCAAAGCACATGACTAGTAGAGGCACGACCAGAACCCAGATATAGCCACCCTTTTGCTATACTATACTTGTTCCCTATTTGGCTGAGAGATATATTCCCTAGGGGTGAAAAGGACCTTCAAAGATCACCTACATCAATGTATAGTCTCTAGAACCATTACATTAAAACTTAAACTGGCAGCTTTACTTGTTAGCTCTAGGAAGAGCATGGTTTGAATATTTTAAGTGTTACTGTGTTAGGAAGAAGAGTAAATGAGAGGGACACAGAGAAAGGAGCTCACATGTTGAGCTCTTTCTGGGCTTTTGCCAAGCCAGGTAGTGACGCTGTATACACATCACCTCAGTATTTATTAGGACAGTCCTGTGAACTGGTTTTAGTTGTACACATTTTGCTTATGAGCAGACTGAGACTCACAGATGGAATTAGAAGGAGTGCATTGTGAGCCCAGCTCTGCAAGACTACAAGACCATAATCTTTCAATTATGTTTTATTGCGACAGCTTGTCGCCAACGCCCCAATCAGCAACTTGACCTGGGTATCACCTGACTTCCCAGAGGAGCAGTCCAGCAGCCATGCCCTCCTGTCTGCTGTCTGTGGTGGCAGTGCTGAATGTTAGCGCCTGGGCTGGGAGGCAGTGCCTGACTCACTAAGTAATCTCACATTTTCAGCCGTGGCTTGTGGCCCATATTTATGACCTTTTATAGATGTACCTTGTGTCTTTTTTCCAATTTCCATTCTGTGGGAGAAGGACACCATGGTATAAGCCCACATGTCTCATTCTTGCTTCTACCTACAGCTTTTCTTTCCATCGTATTTAATGCTCCTCCCTTCTTCCCTTTCTCTCTCCATTCCACTCTTGATGTGGAAGAAAAAGCAGATGTGCTTTTATCAAAGTTACTTGAACTCTTCAGCTTCATTCTCCTCCTGCCCAAATTCTTCTATGTTGGTATGAGAAGTAATGGGACAAAAAAAAAAAAAAAAAGGGAAGGTGATCATTATCACATTATTTGTCTTCCAGCAAAACACTTTCCCAAAATGGCAAGATATATGCAATTCATAACTTACGTAAAGTTCATCATTCATATTTATAAAATCTGTGTTTTGGTGCTAGATGTACTTACTTCAAGTTTCAAAGAATGATTTTAAAATACTTTTGAATCATCTCCCTAAGAGCTTTCAACACTGTATAAATAGTACACTTTTTAGCATTTCCTTTTGCATACCTGCAGTTTGCATCCTCTTTGAGATGTTTACCACTTTTTTGCAAGGCATATGTGGAGACTCAGCCAACAAATGTCATATATGTGGGTTTCAAAGAGCACCTGGGGGAGGTTATTTTTAACCTTTTCAAAGAGGTGTTCTCTGGGCTTTCCCCCATTTCAGAGCAAAAACAGATGTAAGCCAAGGGTGCGAATCAATGTACATATTTTTGAATATATATCTTCTTTTAGGTCTTGCCAGTGATTGTTTTTATTAAAACATTACCTACCTCCCCTCAAAATTTAGAATGTTTCTGGGAAATACCTTAGTATAATCTGGCGATTTCTATCACTTTGCTTGTTTAGTTTTAATTCTTATGGGTGGCTTCTTAAATAGAAGTACACAGTTGCAAGATGAGGAATTAGAGCTGTGGCATTTGATTAAATGTGTTCATAGGGGAAAATATGCTAAGAAGGTATTAGAATGTTCCCTTTAAGCCAAAAAGTCCATTAGACTGGTAGGCTATACAGAGGGAGGTAACTCAAGGGAAGTGGAAGTGGAAGGTGTTGGATAACAAGAAAACAGTGAAAATTATAGTTTTTCCTAGCATGGGAAGTATATAGTCCCTTTTCTAAGTAGAATTGTTGAAACTCTGCCACTGTATTGAGAGGCCATTTTTATTTATTTAGATTTTGCTTTCTGTTTAATAAATGTTGTAATAAGATGATCCCATTTTTAAAGAAGAGTCACATCTGCTATATTGCAAAAAAAAAAATGTATCCACTAAGAATGAATTAAAATTTTTTTGGTGGTATTTATGTTGTGTTTATTCTTTAAGGCTTTGAATTTCATATCGGTGCCTTTTATTAGAACATGATGTGTTTTATATATACTTTGTAATTATCTAGTGCATAATACTTTGTTTTATTGTACTTCACAGATACTATGTTTTGTTTTGTTTTGTTAACAAATTGAAGGTTTGTGGTGACCCTTCATTGGTGCCACTTTTCCAACATTTGTTCACTTCATGTCTCTGTGTCACATTTTGATAATTCTCACAATATTTCAAACTTTTTCATTATTATTATATTTTTTATGGTGATCTGTGATTGATAATGGCTTGGCAAAAAATCAGGTGACGCTTAGCCTTTTTTAGCAGTAAAGTATTTTTAATTAAGGTATGTACATTTTTTAATTTATTTTATTTTATTTTATTTTATTTGTACATTTTTTTAGACATCACGCTATATTACACACTTAGACTATAGTATAGTGTAAACATAACTTTTTTTTAAAGATTTTATTTATTTATTGGACACAGAGAGATCACAAGTAGGCAGAGAGGCAGGCAGAGAGAGAGGGGGAAGCAGGCCCCCTGCTGAGCCCAACCCACTGAGCTACCCAGGCGCCCCAACATAACTTTTTTATGTACTAGGAAACCAAAAAATTTATTTCACTCACTTTATTGTGATATTTGCATTATTACGGTGTTTTGGAACCAAATCCACAATATCTCTGAGGTAGGTCTATATAAAACTTCCTGTTTTTAAGTATGAGATGGGATTTTAAGATACTTAAGACAGTTTGATATCTTTTATTTCTTCTACATACGGGGTAGTAGACAGTTACTGGTTGAAGATGAGTAAATAAATGACTGAATAAATACAGGAATACATGGGGGCATATATGATTTTCTGTCCTGGGTCAGATTCATGATTTCTGTGATGTGGCCCTACCAGGTTTTTAAAATACAGATTTGCATTAAACGATTATATACTCACTATATAAACACTTAACTATAATAGTGGTGAAGAAATTAAAAAAAAACAACAACACACACACAACGTAATTTGGGACACTTGGGTGGTTCAGTCGGTTAAGCGTCTGCCTTCAGCTGAGGTCATGATCCCGGGGTCCTAGGATCTAGTCCCCATGGGGCTCCCTGCTCTGTGGGGCGCCTGCTTCTCCCTCTGCCTGCCGCTTCCCCTGCTTGTGCCCCCCTCTCTCTTAAAAATAAATAAATGCAATCTTAGAGAAAAAATCCCAATTTTACTACATATAATCATAATTTGAAACATCATTTCAGACATGTTTTTTCTTTTACTTGCATGCATGCCCATATGCAGATACCCACATACATACATATATTTTTAGACAGAAATGAGAGAAAAATCATGATAGAGTCATTCTATACTACTATTTTTGTTTAAAAAAAGTAATATTACTTGACTTTAACAGAAGTAAAGGAAATTAAAGTAAAGCCAAAGGAGCTGCGGTTCTTCAATAAGTGATCTTTTATAATAAGAAATTCCTAAGTGATTTCACTAAAGTTGAAAGAAAAGGAAAAATATTAAGAGATCAGGATAATTGTATTTTTACTGTATATTATTCTATCAGATTATTTACTGCAATGGAAAGTAAGAAATTAACATTTCCTTTTTTCTATCTCTTAATTTTTAGGATTTATATTAAGTTTGTACTGTGTCAAGTTGTGTAATACTTATAATTCTATTTTGTAAGTAATTTTCACAGGTAGTAAGTTTTGCTTTTATATTTAAAAGCATTCAGTGCTTGTTACCTGCTCTTTGTTCGCTGCAAATTATCTTGGGAAGTGGTCCCTCAGATATTCCATTATCAGGGACTGATGCCCCAAACAAGTACCACTATTATTATTATTATTATTATTATTTTGATTTTTAGGAGAATAAATTTCTTTGGTCAGTAGATTGAGAAACTGAATCCTGTAAAGTCCATGAAGTTTTGGCTTATGCAACTTGATTATAAAACAATAAGATTGCTAATTTAGTTTAAATGTAAGAATATTATTTTCTTGGGGTGACTGGGTGGTTCAGTGGGTTAAGCCTCTGCCTTCAGCTCAGGTCATGATCTCACAGTCCTGGGATCGAGCTTCCCTCTCTCTCTGTCTGCCTCTCTGCCTACTTGTGATCTCTGTCTATCAAGTAAATAAATAAAATCTTAAAAAAAAAAGAGTATTATTTTCTTTAAGTTGTGTATTTTAAAAAGATTGGTTCATTATTTGTGCCCCAGCAAAACCTTGGAATATCTGGTCACTCACAAAAAGAGTCAGTACAAAATCCATTGGGGTCCATAAAAGCAGGGATCCAGAGGCCATGTCACAGAGCATTCTGAGGCTGTCACACTTGCCACTCCTAGTACACCTGAGGTCTACTCTGTAGTCCTATTTCTGGAAGACCTGAAATGGTAGGACCCAATTTCTTTGAGGTATCCATAGGAATAATTTTAGAATTATTAGAATATTATATAATGAATATTATATATTCATATAATAGAATATTATATAATTATATATTATATAATATTCTAATATTAGAATATGTTATATGCTTTTTATTCTTTTCTTTCACTTGATAAGGAAAGGTGGCATTAATGCAGCCATATATTTTAATCATAATCTGTTAATATAGTTTTTCTTTGTAAAGATCTATTCACAGGACAAAGAAACTGCTCTGTCTCCATCCTGTAAAAATAAATCTAGTCTTTACTTATGCTAACACATATCTCTATGTCTTCATTCATTAGTTCTTTATTTTGATTTATTTCTTGGCTGGCTGAATTTGGTTATTAGGGTGTATGTATTTTTTTCTAAGGAGAGCCCATGTTTGTTGTATTTCTTGATAATTGAATATTTGGAAATGTTTGTAGGTTGCTTTTATGCTTTACGGACAATTTGGGCACTATGTGATTAGGTATCATATTTTCCCCTTAGAACCTTGAAGATACTGTTCTGTCATGTCCAGATAATGGTGAATGCTGCAATAGAAAAGTCTAAGGCCAGTCTTGATTTTTCTGTCTATGTTCCCATAGCATTTATATTTATATACTTACTCTTAAATTCTGTAACCTCATAGAAATGTCTTAGTATTAATTGCTTGAAATCCAGTTTTTTTGAGGAACGCTTTATTTATTATTATTTTAAAAAGATATATTTATCTGAGAGAGAGAGAGCGAGAGAGCATGTGCTCAGGGGTGGGGGGCACAGAGAGAGTCTTAAGTAGATTCTGTGTTGAGTGTGGAGCCCCGTGTGGGTCTCTATACCACCACCGGAGCTGAAACCAACAGTTGGTCGTTTAACCGACTACTCCGCTCAAGTGTCGCAACAAAAAGAAAGCAATACTTTCTTTTTCTATGTATTTCATTTTATTCCAAGAAAAAAGTTTTCTTCTATTATATCACTTTTTTTTCTGTTCCATTTGTTCTGTTTTCTTTTGCAAGAATGTCAAGTGTGTATGGGCTGGATCTTTTTAACTTTCTGTATTGATCATCTTACTTCTTAAATATCTTCTAAAAAGTTTCCATTTTGTTTGGGTTTTTTGTTTGTTTGTTTGTTTTCATACCTGTCTTCTCTTTTCCTGTTTCAGTAGTGAGTGTTTTGGGTTTTTTGTTCTTTCTTTTATGGCTTTAATCTGTGTGTGTGTGTGTGTGTGTGTGTGTGTGTGTGTGTGTATACTTGTGTGTGTTTAATCTCCAGCTTTTTCATTTCCCTACCAATTTACTTTTCATCTCTTTTCTTTTCTTAGATATTTCATACTTTTCCTTGAGCCTTTTTTCTTTGAAGTACCTCATATCCTCTATAAGTTTTTTAAGACTGTAAAAAAAATTTTTTTGAGTACCTCATCTATGTCTTAAGACAGTATCATTTCTTTGGCTGTCATTTCCCTATTTCTTTCCACTTGTCCTTGATCATTCTGTATAAATTCTTTGCTGATTCCTTTTTGCTTCTTAACTAGTTTTTTAGTAGGTTCAATTCCATTAAGAACAGGTATTGCCTGAAAAACTGTGTGTCAGATGCTCCATGGACATGTCTCACCTCAGTTTGCAGTACTGTGAAGGTCACTGTGGCTCTGTAGTCCTGTGAGTCACAGGAGTGTCTGTAATAAGTGGCTTGGTGATTACTGTTTCCCTTCTTTTTCATCTCCATCTGGCAGCCTGTCTGAGCAAAAAAGCTTTGTCATTGACAATGCAAAATCTTGTTGGGTTTTCCTGTCCTTCTGTGGTTGTAGACAAGATTTTCTGGAGAAACCTGTCTTACCCTATGTAGATGCTGAAACATTATCCTAAACAGAGTTTCCTTGAATGGGCTTAAGAACTGTTCCAGCTTTAGGGAAATCCCTTTTCTGCCTGAGATTTGAGGAGGTATGGTTTGGTTCTCAGCATTACTCCTCATTTTGATTCCAGATATCACCTAATATAGTGAATTTTTTTCTTTTTTCTTTCTTTTTTTTTTTTTTTTTTTTGGTGATAGTTTGTGGTTTGTGGTTGTGGCTGTGACTTTGTTTCATTGATGATGAGGTACTCATTATTTTTTGTTCTTTTAGGTTTTTTTTTTTTTTTTTAAGTTTGTTTCTGGAGTAGACTACGTAACAGTACTTCCTGATGTAATGGTTTTTAGTTTTTAAACTGCCTTTGTTGGCTCACATCTGTGCTGACTCTCCCTCTCCCCCACACTCCACATACCCCCCCCAGCTCTCCCCTGACAACTCTTTAGCTGCCCCTGAAATTAGCTTTTCCAGAGCCCTCTCCTTAGTCTATTTTCTCTAGCTTAGTTTTCTTTTTTTGAGTGACTTCATCTAACCCTATGCCTTTAATTTTCACCTCTCTTCTAATGATTTTTTTAAAAGATTTTATTTATTTATTTGACAGAGAGAGAGAGATCAGAAGCAGGCAGAGAGGTAGGCAGAGAGAGAGGGGGGAAGGAAGCAGGCTCCCTGCTGAGCAGAGAGCCCGATGTGGGGCTCGATCCCAGGACCCTGAGATCATAACCTGAGCTGAAGGCAGAGGCTTAACCCACTCAGGCGCCTCTCTTCTAATGATTTGTGTGTGTGTTCTTCTCTCGGTTTTATTGAGATATAATTGATATACAGTACTGTAGAAGTTTAGGGTGACTTGACTTACATATATTATGAAATAATCACCATGGTAAGTTTAGTTAACATCTGTCATTTAATATCTTAATAATTTTTAGATTAGCAGCTTGATATTGACTCTTCTGAAGCTGTTTACCAGATATTAATAATACCTCACAATTTGCATCCAACATGAATTGATTATCTTTCTTGCATTTACCCAAATTACTAAAGGTAAAGATAACCATAATTTTTATTTCTCATGCTTCTCTCAACTTGTCATTTATCACTTGTGACTAATAATGATTTATCTTGTGTCCATTGTGTCTTCTCTTTGAGACTATAAGTTGATTGGAAGTAGGAAAGTGTCACAGAACATCATATATAATATGTAGTTATTAAAAAACAAAAATAAAAAATATGTGGTTGCTAAAAAACATTGATTTGTATTTTTGAAAGCGAATTTTTCCTTTAATAAAAGTCTCTTACCAAGATGGTTTTAATGTCTTTTTGTATATTTTTCTGTATCATTTTTGTATACTTTTAACTCCTGGCTTTGCTTTTCATAAATCACCTAATTATCATATCTTTGATGAATTTAAGATTATACCGTTTCTCAAACATGATTATGTTCCTGACTTCTTATGTTCTTTTACTCATCTCCCTTCTATAAATTGTGATTATTTTTTAAATGATCCAGCTCTTAGACAAATTTTAAAAATATCATTGTCAAGAATTTTGGGTGGTTTCTTAGAAAATATTAAGATTTAAAATTAGATGTCTAAATTAAACTTGTTAATATTTAATACATTTCTTTTGAGCTGGTAGCTTCTTAGTAATTTTTTTGATAATGAGAGGCTTGTAAGCATGAATTTTTTCAGAAATTCAAAAGAAAAGCAATAAATGCCAGGAGACTGAATGAAGAAATCAATTGTGTATAATATGGTAAAACCCTGGAGATGACACATATTTGTGAATGTTTCTTTCTTGGCATTGAGAGCATAATCTTTTGAAACCATCATTGTTAAAGTGAAGCTGTTATTGTAAAACTTAAGATTTTGACAATAAGAACTGTTTCTCAGTATGAGATGCTTGTTGAATTTCTTATAAAAGCAAAACCCATAAACTTCTCTTGAAAAAAGATACTTTTGAAAGGATATGGCATGGTATAAAGAAAAAGTGGATTCTTTAGGTTATATGAGCAGAAAAGTCATTGCATTACATTTCCATATTAAACTGTACACACAAGGTCTGGACCTTAAATTGGAAAGAACTTTCTTATGTAATTAAGTACAAAAATTATTAATAGACTTGATTTTTTAGATCAGGTTTAGGTTTGCAGTAAACTTAAGTAGAAATTAAAGAATGTCCCACCTCTAAAACCTACCTCACCAACAAATCTCTCCTAGAGTGGTACATTTGTTGCAATCTGTGAGCCAACACTGACAGTCATTTTTAACAGAAGTCCTCAGTTTTCCTGTGATTTACCTTTTCATGCCTCCTGCCCTCCCTCCCTCCTTCTCTTTCTCCTATAGAACCCGTGGCAACTACTAATCTTTTTATACTATCTCCATAGTTTTGCCTTTTCTAGAATGTCATATAATTAGAATCATATAGTATATAACATTTTCATATTGGCTTATTTTACTTGTTAATGAGCATGCCTTTTCATGGCTTGAGAGCTCATTTCTTTTTAGTGCTGAATAGCATTCCATTGTGTGATGTACCACAGTTTGTTTATCCAGTCACCTTTTGAAGGACATCTTGGCTGCTTCCAAGTTTTGGCAATTCTAAAAATACTGCTGTAAACATTTATGTGCATGTTTTTGTGGACATGAGTTTTCAACTCATTTAACTGAATACTGTGAAGTGTTCATAGTATAGTATATTCATTCATATTCCTGAATTATATGGTAAGAATATGTTTAGTTTTTGTTTTGTAAGAAATTGCCAGTCTTCCAAAGTGTCTGTGACATTTTTGTAGTCCCACTGAAAATGAATGAGAGCTCCCATTGCTCCACATCCTCTTCTGTATTTGGTGTTGTCAATGTTTTGGATTATAGCCATTCTAAGAGGTGTGTAGTGGTATTTCATTGTTTTAATTTACAGTTCCCTCATGACATATGATATTGAGCATTTTCATATGCTTATTTGGCATCTGTATATCATCTTTGGTGAGATATCTGTTGAGAACTTTGGCTTATTTTTATGACGGGTTGTTTGTTTATTTACTGTTGAGTTTTAAGAGTTCTTTGTATACTTTGAATGAGCCTTTATCAGATAGGTCTTTTGCAAATACTTTCTCTCCGTTTGTGGGTTGTCTTCTTATTTTATTGACAGAATTTTTTGAAGAGCAGTGGTATTTAATTTTAATGAAGTTCAACTTAATCAAGAACCCCACCCCCCACCCCGCACCTGGACCCGCCACAACCACCACAGGGTTGTGCTTTTGGTTTTATATCTATGAAGTCATGGCCAAACCAAGGTAATCTAAATTTTCTATACTAAATTTCTATACTATCTTTTAGGTGTTTTATAGTTTTACATTATGCACTTAGATCTATGATCTATTTTGAGTTATTTTATGTGAATGGTATAGAGTCTGTATCTAGATTCAAGTCTTTTTGCATATAGATGTCCAGTTGTTCTATCACCATCTGTTGAAAAACCTATCTTTATTTGAATTGCCTTTGTTCATTTGTCAAAGATCAGTTAACTATATTTGTGTAGGTCTATTTCTGGGCTCTCTATTCTGTTCCTTTGACCTATTTGTCTGTTCTTTCACCAGTATCACACTGTCTTGATGATTGTATTACTGTGTAATTAATTTTTAAAATAATAATTAGTAAACTACTTAAGTGTTTTTTGGTTAAGCTTTGTGAAGTAAGTAATCTTAAACCAATTTCTCTTATTAAGTGTGAGATGTCATGTTATTTTTTTTTTAAATGGTACATTACTGACAATCATTTCAGTAAAATTTGCATATGATGGAAACACTGTGGCAATGGAAAGAAATAAAATTACAATATTTCTACTTTAAAAAATGTACTTTCATGAAGAAGATTTTTTTGTAAGTTCATATTGGCTATTTAGTAATTATTAAATGATTTTAGTTTTTCAAATATGAAATAATTGTTTAAATATAGTTACAAAAAGTATTAATTATCTAAAGTATCACTGTACAGTATGAGAAATCAAGATAGATGTTCTATATTTTTTCAAAAACTGTTGCTTTTTTAGTATTAAGAAAGAAATGATAATAACTCGTCTGAAATATTTCTTGGTGTAAATCAGTTTATTAATACTTCAGTGAAAATAATTGAGGTAAATCTTGGAGAATGCTACTTTTTTTTTGTCTCAACACTAAATCAGTAGAAAAAAAGTGTAACAAGTATTATAAAGTAATATGTAGTGAGTACAGTGTGGGTGGAAGTGCATTGAGGTCAGTAATAACTTACTATGACTGGTAACTGTAAACTAATACTATCACTCTGCTAGTTTTTACTCATTAACCTTGTGTGTCAGAAACACAGTAACTTAACAATAAGTCTTTACATAATTGGAATGATTGTCAGCCATGATCAATTGTTATGAGTGTATTTTTTTAATATCAGTTTTATTTAGATATAATTTACTTACAGTAAATGATATACATTTTAAGTGGGCAATGTGATGAGTTTTGACAAAAGCTTATAGCGGTGTAATTATAACTACAATTATTATTTAGGACATTTCTGTCAACCCAGAAAGTTCCCTTGTGCGCTCTTGAAATCAAACCTCCTGCCCCCATCTTAAGTCCCTGGCAATTGCTGATATGCTTTCTGTTTTATAGATTGGTCTGCATTTTCTGGAATTCTTAGTAGTGTGTTTTGCTTAATGCAGAAGGTATGTTCTTGAAAAATTGATAGTAAATTTATTTCTTTAAAATGTTTTATTACATTAAAATTTTTGAGGTGCTCAAATAAAGTTCAGTTGATATTATTCATAACATTTTTGGTTTTAAGTTTTTCTGTCTGTGTCCTCTCTGTAACAACTTATATCTTTATTGTGTGTAACTTAGTATATAAAATAAACTCCTGGCACATTATTTTGTAAAGCAAATTATCCTTTATCTTTTTGTAGTTAAAAGATTCTTGTTTTTAAAAATTGATACAGTTTAAGAAATGAAAATCTACAGATTCTATTGTCATTAGAATTTAATTCCTCCCTTATTCCACAGTTGTCACTCAATAGACAGTTTAACCTTGCTCTGTAGAAGGCCATTTGCCTTGTCCTTATGCCCTGTCGCTCAGCTCAGACCTCTGGGGATGGGAGAGTGAGGGTGGATAAAATAGCTCTTTACTTCATAACATTCTGTTCTTTGTGTCTCCTCTTACTCATACATAGCCTATTCTAAAAGCATGTTGAAAAGTAGTGGTTGATCTCATGGAGAAAATAGTTCTACCAGGATGAAATATTAGAACCCTTTTATGACTTTTTATCAAATGTACTGGATGTTGACTCCTTTATATAGGACAGAGTTAAAAATCCTTCGCATAATAGAACAAGTGGAATTTTCTGGTTTTGCCCAGGAAGGTTTTTGTTTGTAGAATTTGTGCTGCTTCATTTATTAGTCATTTTGAAACTAGTTCTAAATAAAAGCCAAACCTTATGAAATGTTTTTTCATATTTGCTCCACCAAATGTATTTAAATTTCTGCTTAATTTGGAAACCCTGTACTCACATAAAGAAATAATCCTAATATAATTTATTGTAGTAACACTTGGGTAACTGATGTTCTAATTAAATCCCTAAGTAATTGGCATTTTGGAGTGATAAATATGGATCTATTAAGAAATCCTGAGGAGGGGCACCTGGGTGGCTCAGTGGGTTAAAGCCTCTGCTCAGGTCACGGTACCAGGGTCCTGGGATCGAGTTCCGCATCGATCTCTCTGCTCAGCAGGGAGCCTGCTTCCCCCCCCCCCGACCCCTCTCTGCCTGCCTTTCTGCCTACTTGTGATCTCTGTCTGTCAAATAAATAAATAAAATCTTAAAAAAAAAAAAGAAATCCTGAGGATCTACATTTAAACACTGTCTCACTGAAGCATTCAGACAAAACAAAACAAAAAACAAAACAAAACAAAATGCTTCAGGTCAGTCTGGGAGACAATGTATGTGAGAGAGGGGAGTATAAACAGCAATGTGGTAAGAGCAACCAACCTGAGAACTTATGTTTTATATGATTATTATCCTTCTAAAAATTAGTCCATCAATCCTTTTTGTCTTTTTAACATAATGCTAATGCCATTTTAGGGGGGTTGTTTTGAGAAGCCTAGCATATTCCATTCAACCTATACTATGAAGGCTTACACATGGTCCTCTCTTTAGCAGGTTAAATCCAATGGGAGAACAGACATAAGTAATTAGCTGTGTTACAAATCAGATTGCATTAATGTTCTAATGGTGGCACATAGAAAATATCTGGGGGAGGGAGAGATTAATTCTGGCTTGAAGGTCAGGGAAGGCTTCATGAAGTGACACCATTTAAAATGGAATGATGAGTTATATTAAAATTTGTATTTGAGGTTTTTTTTTCAATTTACAAAGTTCCTACGTACTTTCGAAAATTTGGAAAATCAGGGAAGGATTGAGGGAAAAACCTAAAATTACCATTAATATTTTCATAGGTATTCCATTTATTTATCTATGTATGTATGTATGTATGAATTTATTTATTATCTCACCTGTTTGAGAGAGAGAGAGGGAGGGAGTGAGCACAAGCAGGGGGAGCAGCAGAGGGAGAGGGAGAGGCAGGCTTCCCACTGAGCAGGGATTCCCCATATGGGCTTGACCCCACCCTGGGATCATGACAGCTGAAGGCAGATGCTTAACCCGACTGAGCCACCCAGGCACCCTGGTATTCCATTTTTTAATTTCTTAACTGTATTTTTTTAAAAATTTATTTATTTATTTGACAGACAGAGATCACAAGTAGGCAGTGAGGCAGGCAGAGAGAGAGGAGGAAGCAGGCTTCCCGCTGAGCAGAGAGCCCGATGTGGGGCTCGATCCCAGGACCCTGGGATCACGACCCGAGCCAGAGGCAGAGGCTTTAACCCACTGAGCCACCCAGGGGCCCCTCTTAACTGTATTTTGAATTGTCATTTTTCATTTTGAACATTTCTCCATGTCATTAAATATTTTTCTGCATCATAATTTTAAATGACTGTTCATTTGACTACTGTATAGATATAATGTAATTTAACCGGTCACTTATATTGGAGAGTTAGATTCTTCCTGCTTTTTACTGTTAAGAAAAACACTGTAAGAAATATTCTTGTGAACATGGCTGATTCTTTTAAATTACTTCTTATTTTATCAAACTAATAACATTTACCTAGTCTGAAATTCTAATTACTATAAAAGGCCTATTAGAAAATACAGGGCTGGGGCGCCTGGGTGGCTCAGTGTGTTAAGCCGATGCCTTCGGCTTGGGTCATGATCTCAGGGTCCTGGGATCCAGTCCCGCATCTGGCTCTCTGCTCAGCAGAGAGCCTGCTTCCCTCTCTCTCTCTCTGCCTGCCTCTCTGCCAACTTGTGATCTCTCTCTGTCAAATAAATAAATAAAATCTTTAAAAAAATTAAAAAAAAAAGAAAAAGAAAATACAGGGCTTTCTTACCCTTTCTTTCTAGTCCTATTCTCTAGAGGCAACCATTTTAACCCTTCTTCTGTTTCTTTTGGTTATTATGTATCTGCATATTGCTACATTACATACACACACATTGCTACCTTTTGATTCATTTATTTTAGATATGGTTTGTTGACTTTATATTGTGGTCTTTGAGAAGGATTTTTCACCTCTATACTGCCATTTCTTTCCTGTACATTCCCAATATTGTTAGGTTATAAGTTTTGGCTAACATTTTTAGTATTAGGTTATTATACTATGCTGATATTTATGAACGAACACTGTAATGAGCTCTGATGAAAATGTTTGTTTCTGACTTTTTTATTTTTTATGAAGTTACTAATGCCTTGTTTTTTCCAGTTTAATTTCCTTGTCACTGTTATTTCTTTCCATATCTTTGAGGAGCTTCTTACTCTTATTTTCCAATTTTTTTCTTAAATATATTCTTCCAGGAGATTTCTACTCTCCTTCCCTCTCATTTTCTAGATCTGCTTTCTTCCTGAGCTTTTTCTTTGCTGTTAAACTAGGCATTCCCTTTAGCTTTTTCTGAATTTTGTATTGTTTTCTTTCTCATCTTAATCTTAATACTGTTGTGCTGTATATCCTGTAGTAGTTTCCTGAGAAAGGTTATGTGGGAGAAAAATACCTTTTTTCAATTTTCTCACTTGATTGATATTTTTGCCTGAATGATGACATTTTACATTGCAAATCACTTTCCTTCAGAATTTTTTTTTTAAGATTTTATTTATTTATTTGACAGAGAGCGAGAGAGGCAGGGGGAGAGGGAATACAAGAGAGATAGAAGCAGACTTCCCCCTGAGCAGGGAACCTGATGTGGGGCTTGATCCCAGGATCCTGGGATCATGACCTGAGCTGAAAGCAGATGCTTAACAACTGATCCACCCAGGCTCCCATCCTTTAGAATTTTTAAAGGAATTAACTTTGTCTTTCTCAGTGCTCAACATTCATGGTGGTTGGGATGCCATTGATTTTTTTTTTTTTTTTTAAGATTTTGTTTATTTATTTGACAGAGAGAGAGGGAGAGTGAGAACACAAGCTGGGAGAGCAGCAGAGGGAGAGGGAGGAGCAGGCTCTCTGCCCAGTAGGGAGGCCCAGGCAGGGCTGGATTCCAGGACACTGGGATGGTGACCTGAGCAAAAGGCAGACATTAACTGACTGAGCCACCTAGGTGCCCTGGGACGCCATTGATTTTTAACTGTCTAAAAGAAAGAAGTAGAGGGGCACCTGGGTGGTTCAGTTGGTTAAACGTCTGACTCATGATTTTGGCTCAGGGCATAATCTCAGGGTTGTGAGATTGAACCCAGACTTGGGCTCCGTGCTGGGTGTGGAGCCTGCTTAAATTCTCTCTCTCCCTTTGCCTCTCCCTACTCCTTCTCTTAAAAACAGTAAGTAGAAGTGGAATGCATGGGTATATAAGAGTATCATGTTTCTGAAATTTTAAATATGGGGAAGATGAAAAAGGAATTCAAGGCAGAGGGCAGAGGCCAGGTGACAGCAGAGTGTCCACTGTGTTTAGAGAATGAGGACATCTAGATCCATGTGAGGAGAGGGTGGTACACAGTTGGACCAATGTTGACTGAGGCTCAGTAATGAATGTTCGTCACCTGGAGCTTTGAATTTATTTTGTAGGCACTATTTCACCCAGCTATTTTTAGCTATGTGAAGCCTTCCTTGATTATGGTAGGCAAAATGAATCCACCTAGGTTTTATCCTCTCTTCGTACTTTGTGCATGCACATACATGCATATATGTGTATGAGCATGCTCGTGCGCGTGTGTGCGCACACACACACACTCTTACACCCACCTCTTTAATTATCTATGTGCCTGCCTCCCCTAGAATAGATCTGTGGGTAGCAGAGTGAGATAATTAAGTGTCTGTTAAAGAAAGCTCAGCAGGTCCATTCTTAACATTCATGGTGTTTGGGATGGCATTGAAAACTGGAGGATGAATAGGAGGAAGAGGAATTAAAAAGGAGGAGAGAATAGAAGATTGTTGCATTGTCCAGATATGAAGAAATAAGAGTCTGATGTAATAGTCTACTCAGAGTGGGAGGGGTATTTCTTCAGTTATATTCTGATCATTCCCATGGGCCTAATCATTCTTAATTTTGGAAATACTATGTTGTTTTGTGTACTTTGTACACATTTTGCTTTAAAATTTTCTTCCGTTTTGGTTCCTTTGAGAATAGTCTGAAACATTTTTAGCTCTTGCTTTTGTTATTTTTTCTTAAAGACCAGTGATATTTTGGTTACACAGTTGATGCTTAGTATTAATGGTGATTTGAAATACTGTCTTGATTTCATTTGGTTAAAGAAAAACACTGTGGAATTTTGGATGAAAATAATTGGTAAAAATCTTATATTACCAATTATAGGAATATCCTTATTCTGAGTGTTTCATTGCTTAAGAACATTAGCCTTGACACTGTCTTACTTAAAAAACATCTTTGATGAGGTGGGTCTTTTTTATCATGAGATGAGGAAATTGAAGCACAGAAAGGTTAAGTTTCTTGTCCAAGATCACACAGGTAGCAAGTAGTAAAGCAGGGAATGTTTGTCTCTGGTTTATGTCTTTCTTCATTATTAAGCATACTTGTTTCCAACAATTATGGGAAAGATCTTAAGGAACATTAGTCCTGTAAGTGGCATCACATGTTTATGGTATACTTACCTCCCTGTCATCAGCTGACTATTTACTTTGCTAATTTCCTATAGTGGATAATTTCTCAGATCCTTTTTTGGTCCTTCTTAAAGTGCATACCCAGCATTGGTCACTGTCTTTCATGAATGAAAAAAAGATGGATTGACATGCCATTATTATTTAGTTTTTTTCTTTTTTCTTTCCTATTTAGAAAATCACACTTTTCATCGAAAAACTTTCTGTACTCCTTAAGACAAATTGGTGTCCTTGTTTAATGTATGCACTTGATAGATAAAATCTGATATTACTTACTTTTTATACTGTCTTATACTATTCTTTCATAAACGCTAAAGCATCTCCAACTGCTGTTTCTCCTTTGTGATATCTTTAAGAAGTCACAACATGTTTCTTCCTGAACACCCAACAGCTAGGTTTTCTAGGAGATATTTTGCAGGGCTTTAGCAAGTTGTTACAGTGAATGTCTTCAAGAGGCAGTGCAGTAGGCAGAGCGCTGCAGTCGAGACACCTGTAGAGATCAGCACACCTGCCCTCAAGCAAAAGGCAGTAATTAGTTGCTTATATTCCCTTGCAAACTTCTCCAGTTTTGTTGCACATGAAACACCGAGATCACAGCAATGCTGTCATGAGCTCCGCACTGTTGGAGTTGTTTATGCCCACTCAATTTTTAATGTTCCTATAAGACGTTTTGATAGGAACCCTGAACCTAAAGGGATTTGCATGCTTGATTAAACCTTTGATGATTTAAATATAGAAGTAAAGAGAAACCTTTGCATTACGTTGACTGTTAACTTTTAGCACAGCGTTAGTAGAAATTAACATGATACTTGAGGCAAAGTTGTTTTTGATCAACCTTCACAACTTTTTTGTTTCTTGACAGCAGGTATAGCTTCAGTAAATCTAAACAAGTTCTTTAATGCTTGTAAATCCAAGTGCATGTGGATATCTGGATGGCATGGTCTGAATATTTTAAAAGATAATTTTATACCACCCACTTTTATTGAAATTGAACTACTCTCAAGTCCCAGTACTTTAGTCCTATCTGTCATATTGTCGTGTAGAGTTTGTCTTATTAAAAAATGAGGGCACCTGGGTGGCTCAGTGGGTTAAGCCTCTGCCTTCAGCTCAGGTCATGATCTCAGGGTCCTGGGATTGAGCCCTGAATCAGGCTCTCTGCTCAGCAGGGAGCCTGCTTCCCCCTCTCTCTGCCTGCCTCTCTGCCTACTTGTGATCTCTCTCGCTGTCAAATAAATAAATTAAATCTTTTTAAAAAATGAGATGACAGGTGATTGAATTTTAGAAAATACAGTAATGTATAAGAATTGGACATATTGGGGCCAAGGAAATTTATTACTCACAGCGCTAGGAGGTTTTTTCATACCATTGTTTTATTTCCTATTTCTTTATTTTTTTAAGTAAAGTCAATGTGGTGCTCTAACTCATGACCCCAACCGAGATCAAAAGTTTCATGCTCTATCGACTGAACCAGCCAGGTGCCCCCTACTGTTGTTTTAATTCCAACACTGTATCTGTTCTAGGTAGTATGTGGGTTAAAAGCTGGTGTTTTATCAAATACATATATATATATATACATACATATATATGTGTGTGTGTGTGTGTGTGTATGAGAGAGACAGAGAGAGAGATAAAAATTTTAAAAAGCTAGTGTTTTGCCACCTGGTAAACTCAGGAATTCAGTTTTTTGATTATGTAAGTTATAATAAGCAACTTCACTAAGATGCATTACTGATTCTTAAATATATTTAGTTTGGAAAATGCTATAATTTCTAATATCAGCAAATTTAGTTCACATGTATTCTGAGCAAAACTAACTGCAGTGTCTTACCTTTTCTGCATACTATGATGGATATACATGCTTCTTACATTGGTTCTCAGAAACAAACAGGCATTACGGAATTGTCAGATTATGGGGAACTAAAGAAGGTGCTGGACTATCTCTCTCATTGACAGAATTGGAAAGTTGAGGTGCTGGTGAAATCAATTAGGCCATTGTGCCTCACATTTTCCATCAGTAATACATCCATAGAATCTTCCAGTGGGTTTCTGAGCATAGTGATTCATTAGTTCTTCAGCAAAAAATTGAAATGAATGATATAAATGTCAAAAGGCTTAACCTCTAAATTTTATATTTGCATGACCTTCTTAGCCATAGTAAGCCTAAATGTGGATGGAACTGGGGGTGTTCCACTTGCAAGCTAATGGTGGTGGTGCTAGCATAAACAGAGTACTCTTACGGGTTGTATGTGGAACATTTTGGCTAGCTTATACCTCCTGGACTTTCAAGAATTTCACATTCCTAAGAATTGGTCTGTCTATAGTGGCCTTTGGAATTCCCAATAACTTCATGTAAATGTCCATGCATAAGACATTTGGCAGTCTGTTTCCTAAATAATTACTCCATGTGGCTTATGTTGGTATCCTATTTATCTGTTCACCTTTGGTGTCTAACTAATGTGATCAGTCAGTGTTGGTTGGATTAGTGAGTGAGTGAAAATACGGTGAATGCATACGAATAGCCTATGGAACATACTGTCTTTAGGAAAGAGTGGATCATAACACTCTTAGCAAAAGAAAGGACTTTTTCTCCTGCCACCCCCCCCCCCCATTTTTTTCTCTCAGTATAATCCTAGGTCGATTTTTCTTTTTTCTCTATAATAAGTACCTGTGATTTGACTTTAACTTTACCTTTTTACTATCAGTGTATCCAAAAGCTTCTGTGAAAAAAAGCTTTATTTTTTACTATGCCAAAGTTAAATTCTTACTTTAAGTCGCAGTCTGGATCCATTTAGCTTAATTAGCTTTGTTTTCTACTGTTTTGTAGCCCTTGTTTGTCCCCCTGTGCAAGACAGAGTTTTCACACTGTTTCAGGATAAACATTCGGCCTCATGCCTTGCTCTGAGCTCCAATCTCATGAACTCCTGAGTTACTTCTGTTTTTGACTTACCAGTTTAGAATTAAGTCATATGCATTCCTATGTTTTGCAAAATGTGTGTCTCCATCTAGTTTGTAACTTCATTACTATGATTTTTAAATATTTTAATTTTTTCCATCTCTGGCATATGGCTGAATGCATACGAATGCATACGTAATACGTATTCGAAATTGCGTATGAAATGCAAACGAATGAGTGACTTTGTAGTCACTCAGTAAAACTGTACAGACTAGTTAATCTCTAGCTTTACAATAGGAAAATAAGCTCCCAAAGAAAGTGAGAAGGACAGATAGAGACATATAGGGTCAAAGGAAGAAAGGAGGGAAGATGGTAGGGAAGAGAGGAAGAAATGAAGGAAGGAAGCAGAGGAATAAAGGGAGGGAGGGTGAGCATATTTTGTGAGATGAGGAAGAGCAGTGATTTTTGGATTCGAAAAATGAGTTAAATCTGATTCTGCTTATTTGATTTGTAATCTTAGATAAATTTCATAATCTTTGGGTTTAAATGGTATTAATATCTACCTGGTAAGCTTGTTGTAAGGGTTAAATTATGTAATATATGTTAGGGGCTTATTAGCAGATTCTCTGATACATAATGCATGTTTAGCAAATGTTAGCTGACTCTGTTCTTTTGCAAGTGAGGCAAGTAAGGTTTAGAGAGCAGACCAAGGGTCATATAGCCTGTCAATTGCGGAGAGAGGATTGAAACCCACGTTTTTCTTACTCTAAAGCAGTATGTTTTCAGTTGCTCTTCTGCCTTTGGCTAAGATCAAGTGTAAAGCAGTGTTTTCAAACGTTAGTGTACATCAGAATCCCCTGAAGTCTCCTCAGAATAAGGACTGCTGAGCCCTCTCTTGGAGTCACCAGTTCAGGAGGTCTGGGATGGGACCTGAGCATTTGCATTTAAACAAGTTCCCAGCCTCCAGTAGTTCAGGGACCACACTTGGAGATCCACTGCTCCCTATAGCCCTATTTCCCCACCCTAGCTGGACAGAAGAAATTACTTAGGGAGCTTCTAAAAATTACTGATGCAACTAGAATCTCTGGTTGTAGAGCCTAAATATCAGCTTTTTTATTTTTTATTTTATTCTTATTTTGTAAGTCCTCTAGGTAATTCTAATGTGCAGCCAGAAGTAAGAAACACGACCCTGCCTAAAGCTAGAGTCTGCAGTTCTCCATTAGAACTAGGTACCAAGCAAAGCTCTGGCCTTGAACACCTCCTGGTTGCTCAGTGATGCGAAGCATCAGTAATGTGTTGTTTTTGCCCTGTGATGTTTTAAAACAATTGCTTCAACCTAGAATCTTTTATTATTTTACCTAATCTAATTATTTATGTGTATTGTTTGCATTTTTCCACCCAGTTTCACTGTCAAATAATGTGGGTTCTGAATGCCTTTGTTAGTCTCTAGGGTAGACTTTATGTTAACATTTGGCAGAAGCAACTATTTGGCAGTAGTTGAAGTATAAAGTAGGGAAAGCAATGTGTCTAGTTTTTAAAAAGGCAATCATTTTAGCAACTTATTGGACTTTTAGAATTCTGATTACGAGTTTGTTCTTTTTTCTGAGATGCTGTTGGAGACCTTATGTTTTTATTTTGGGGCTGTTGGTTAGAACAGATAATGATAGTTGTGCACCCAGAAGTACGTAAGTAAAAATGCAGTAGATTAATTGGTAAAAAGAGTCATTTCTTCTGTTATACAATTCAGTTGATAAATATATACAAACCAAGACATGAAATCATTTACTGGATAAGAGTGGGCAAAATACCACATAATTTCATTAACCTTTAAGCAATGAAATTATAAATCCCTGTGCAAATGATTAAGGTTATCATTGCCTATCACCCCCTTTTGATACCTACAGACTGTTAATTCTTCTCTGTCCTGCTGAGTCTTATTAAAACTTCTGACTGATGTACTTTTATTAAAAGGTTTAGAATTTACCAATTTAAAGCACTTGCTTCACACTATCACCTCTAATTTAACTAGGCCATTAAACAGTATTTTGCAAAGTGGAAAAAGTCAATAGCTGTTTCTTTAAAAAAATAATAAATTGAAATGAATTTAAACTCTGCTTGGAGGTGAGCACTGCTATATACCACTAAGTCTTTTGATAGTTGATTTGTTCCTTTAGTATGCAAATTTTAGGTTTACAAAGATCTACTGCTTTTATTTAAGCAATATGCCTGGAGGCTAGATTGGTAAGCTTTAGGGAGATATCTAGTTTGGTGTGAAATAAATAGTTGTTAAAGGATCACATGAAGCGGGTCCCAGAAGATAAAGAGTAGAGCTGAGACAGATTGAGAAAAACTGACTGTATTTCATTTCATTTGGCTAAAAATACCACTAAATTAAAAATGAAGACGATGAATGATGGCAACACAAAGAAAAGTGATGTGAATGAGCTTTTTTTTTTTGTAGATTTTTTTTTGAAAAGTTCTGACTGGCAAGAAGTTGAAAGGAAAGCGTTTACTACATCCCTGACTAAAGGAGTTTACTCATCATTTCAGAAGGCTAGACTCAAGAGCTTTCGAGTTTTGGGAGAGTAGATGCTTGGTCCAGGAGGAAGGAATGGGTTCTTCTGCTGGCCAGTCAGCAGCATCACTTCTGGTCAGTGAGAAGATGATGGAGCATCCTCACATGCAAAAGAAAAGGCCTCAGGATTGCCATTTTAGGTTGCAGCCTATGAGTAATCTGGTTTGCAAGTTTAAAGCAAATGTTGTCATGGTTTTCTATCTTTGGGGAAGCTTTATGTCACCAATATTTTGCATCTCTGATTTCAAATGCACTTTAAAGAAAAGACAAAGTAAAAAATTATAAAATATATTTCTATATTGATAGCTTTCTAATCCTCTTACCTTTTTTTTTTTTAAGTGCTTCTGTCTGCCTTTTGGGATGTTTTTAAGTACTCTGGCTCTCAGATATAGAATATTTGAACAGCATCGTGTAGCAGTTAAAATGTCCTCTGTGTATGCATGTTAGTTGTGTATACTTGGTGGTGGGTGGTGAGGTATGGAGGGCAGGGGTGGTGATGATGTGTGAAGATGGAATGCCAGTTTTCCACTGAGGCTGGAAGTCCCTAGCCCTTTTATCATCAAGGACCACCCCCCCATGCAGTATATATGTATGAATTAATAGATTTCCTTACCCTTTCCTATTCAGTATCATTTTGTTTATTTTTATTTTGGATTTTAAGACTATCTTAAAAACTTTTAAATTGTCACTGTTTTCACTGGATTCAAATTCAAAAAGTGACAAGGGCTATGAAATCTCTCTTTTATGCCCTGGTCCCTTAATGCTTTCTTTATACACAGCTAATCAGTGTGTGTGTGTGTGTGTGTGTGTGTGTGTGTTTCTTTCTAGAGACATGTAGACATAAAGAATCTATTTATTTTTGTTCATGTGTTGATTTATATACTTAACTTATGAACATTGTATTTTGGATGTTTTTGAAAAAAATGCCAAACTGCACTTAAAAATATAGGCCAGTATAGCCTTATTCAGGCATGAATTCTTTCTTTTTTTTTTTTTTTTAAGATTTTATTTATTTGTTTGACAGAGATCACAAGTAGGCAGAGAAGCAGGCAGAGAGAAAGAGGAGGAAGCAGGCTCCCCGCTGAGCAGAGAGCCCTATGCAGGAGGGGGGCGGGGGCAGGATCCTGGGCTCATGACCTGAGCTGAAGGCAGAGGCTTTAACCCACTGAGCCACCCAGGCGCCCCCAGGCATGAATTATTTCTATTAGCTTCTTATAACATTGAAATTAGTTTAAGATCTGCCCCTCACATTCCCCCAACCTGCACTTCGTGAAGCAGATTTCCGTGCAAGTCTCTCGGAGGTTCTGTGGGTATGTGTCAAGTTCTGTGTTTGCTCTGTAGCCTCCGTGGGCATGCAGAGTTTCTGAAGCCCTTACTGTTTTCATAATGCTTTCTTGAGGAATTCTCATTTGTACACACTGTGCTCAGAGCAG